>JAQIWS010000276.1:0-29569 GCA_034696085.1 Stigmatogaster subterranea | reverse complement strand
GTTTATCTAAAAAGACGACTGGATTATTGTGTGAAAAAACAATAGAAACTCACCACATTCACTCAAAATATACAACATTATCAACGAGTATAAAGTTGATAAATTATTTTTTTTTAAGGAGGGGGTTTAAAAATAGTCTAAAAAATTTTTTTTGATGGTTTTGTTTTGTGATGGACGAGCGACGGTTCTTTTTTTAACTAAATATTTTTTTTGATGGTTGGTTTAGTTACACATCGTGCATTTCAATTCCAAATATGGTTCCGTGGAAAAAGCGATTGGAAATTCCGATGGCATCGCGGTGGTTGGAGTTTTCTACAAGGTTAAAGAAATAAAAATAATAAAATGTGTGATTAATTGATGTTGGATAAGGCGTGTGAAAAATAAACAAAAATTATCTTCGGGTTTATTTATAGATCGCGCAGAACGACAACGACGCGTTGAACGATGTTGTTGAGAATTTGGAAAATATTAAATATTTGGATCAGTCCGTGACGTTGTCCAACGTTCGATTAAATTTGTCAGCTTTGTTACCTGAATCTACCGAAGGATTTTATCGGTATACTGGCTCTCTAACTACACCGAAGTGTCAGGAATCAGTTATTTGGACTGTTTTTGAAGAAATTCAGACGATGTCGAATGCTCAGGTATTTTTTAAACAAAAATGTTTTTGGTTTGAAATGACGAATTTTTTTGGTTTTTTAGTTTTTTAGTTTGAAATCACGAATTTTTTTGGGTTTTTTTAGCTTGAAATAACGAAATTTTCTGGTTTTGGGTTTTTGGTTTGAAATAACGAAATTTTCTGGTTTTGGGTTTTTGGTTTGAAATAACGAAATTTTTTGGTTTTTTAGCTTGAAATAACGAAATTTTGGTTTTTTAGCTTGAAATAACTAATTTTTTTGGTTTTGGGTTTGAAATAACGAAATTTTTGATTTTTTAGCTTGAAATAACGAAATTTTCTAGTTTTGGGTTTTTGGTTTGAAATAACGAAATTTTTTGATTTTGTAGCTTGAAATAACGAAATTTTCTAGTTTTGGGTTTTTGGTTTGAAATAACGAAATTTTTTGATTTTGTAGCTTGAAATAACGAAATTTTCTAGTTTTGGGTTTTTGGTTTGAAATAACGAAATTTTTTGATTTTTTAGCTTGAAATAACGAAATTTTCTGGTTTTTACATTGAAATAACGAAATTTTGGTTTTTTAGCTTGAAATAACGAAATTTTCTGGTTTTTTACATTGAAATAACGAAATTTTGGTTTTTGGTTTGAAATAACTGAATTTTTGGTTTTTTAGCTTGAAATAACGAAATTTTTTGGTTTTTTAGCTTGAAAAGTTCCGTCAACTTTCTACGGGTAGCCTGGACGATTCGAAATTAATCCCGATGGTGGATAATTACCGACCACCTCAGAAATTAAATGCTCGCAAAGTACATCGGAGAGTAATCTCAGGATCCGTGTCTCCCAATCAACAATCATGGTTGATGGTTCCGATTGCAGGTTTGATGATTTCGTATTTGCGATGAAATTGTTAAATTCTTATTAACACAAAACGAACTGACGAATGTTATGTATATTTAATAGTTTTAAGTTTTAATCATGTTAGTTGTTACTGAAAATAAAAAATTTAGTTTTGTTGAAACGAGACGTGACTCAAAGTTTGAATACTTTTGACACTCAGTGAATTTAGATATCGTTTACTCAACGGTTGCTGATGTTGCAGAGTTTACATCAACGTTGTTCAAGCTGTGTAAATAAAATTTAATGAAGTCACACTTTTTTTTTCAGGTTAAATTTTTACACGAATTGTATTTGTAACATGACAGTAAACATCATTGAAGTTGGTTTTGTCATAGTAAAAACATAATTATGTAATTTTAATGTCATCTACTTAATAAGAACTTTGGTCAATTAATTGTTTTTAAACTCAGGTTCAAGGTAATTTTGTCTTCATTCGTCAATTTTGTAGTTAGATAGTAATTAAAAATACAACTTCAAAAGAAGGACTCATTTATTTTATCTCAGTTAAAAATTTCAAATTGTAATTTTGTGTGTAATAAATCACGTGACTAAAAACATTATTGTTGTTCATATACACGACATTTTTATCTCAGTTTTCTAGGAATAATCAGCAATTGACGTAAGAAAGTAAAAATCACATTTTACAAATTAAGTAATATCATTTTTACAATTTATAATTTTTATTTAACTTATTTAGATATCGACTAACTCAGTTTTTAGGCCTCTTTCTGCTTTTTTCTTATGGTTTCCTCGGTTCTACTCTTATATCTCGGTAAGAAATTATTCATTTATCTTGAATTATTTTCTTTAAATTCCATTAATCAATGTTTTTATTTTTAAATAGGTTGGTTCGTTGTGAAAATTAGTTGTAGTAATACAAACTTAACGTCACCAAATTTTAAGAAAAATGACAACCAAGCTACGGAAAAATCTAATCTAAACCGAGATTGGGGATATCCATCAGACTTACAGCAAAACCGTAAACACTCAGTTTACATCCTTATTCCTTGACTTTATTCTAACCTAAATTTTACCCGAATTTTATTTTATGTAAATTTCTTTTTAAAATATTTTTTTCTATAATTTTCACACGTTAATTTAGAGTATTTATATCCCAAACTATGGTGTGATGTCTACGAAACATGTTGCGGCAAATCACAATCTCCAGTTAATATCGCTTCCTCAACTGAATCAATTTATATGCCTCCTATCAATTTTCACACGTACCAAATTGTACCTGAAGAACTTAAAATCGAAAACAACGGTCACACAGGTAAAAAATATAACATATCTTTTTCTTATGACTCGATTACATTATTTTAATAATTATTTTCTCCATCCAGTTGTCGTAACTTTAAAATACAAAATTGGAATCACACCTCACATTACTAATGGAGGTCTTAATGGAAAGTATATCTTCTCATCTTTTAATTTTCACTGGGGCATCAGCGGGTTTTCCGGATCTGAGCATAATTTCGATAACATTAGTGGCATTTGTGAGGTATATTTCATTTCTTGTTTTGTATTAACATAATTATTTGATTTTATTGGTGTGCTGTAGGTACAAATTGTGCATTACAACGATAAATATAAATCTGTAGAGGAAGCAATGGAACATTCTGATGGTCTTGCGATACTTGCGATTTTAGGAGAAGTACTGAATATAATGTTGATAATATTATAATTATCGTGATTGAATGATAAATTTTAAATTTTTTTTGTAGAAACAGGAGAAAAATAATTCTAGACTGAAGAATATTTTTGATAATTTAGTTAAAGTTCAATATCGAGGTCAATCGGTCATCGTGAAGATCAGCCATGATGGGCTAACGTTGGAAGATTTAATCCCACATGCAACGGGGATTAACGATTTTGTTGTTTATCGTGGTTCGTTGACTACACCCAAGTGTCAGGAATCTGTCTCGTGGATAGTATTCGATGAAACCTTGAAGTTGTCGGAGATGCAGGTGTTTTTAAATTACAGGACAATTTTTAAACTCAGTTTTATTTTTATAAAAATAATTTTAATTCGTGATTTTTGTCGTTGATCAGCTTGAAGAATTCCGTCGTCTTTACACATCTCTAGATGACGAGTATCCAGTTCGTCTGACCAACAACATTCGGCCTTCACAACTTTTAAATGATCGCAAGGTTTATCGTAGGGGAAATTTAGGATCATTTATAAATCAACATTTTCCGTTTTTGATGCTTGCTGCTGCTTTGGTGGTTTCATATTTACGTTGATGCTGATACAAGAAAACTTGCTATTTTTACAATTGTTTTTTTCTATCGTTAAAATATAATATTTAACGTAAATTTCTGCTTTTGCGGATTAAAGGAATATTAAATGGAGGTTAATACAATTGTTATTTCGAGGTATAAAATATTTTTCAGTACGAATCTTTTTGTAATCTGTTAATACGAAATATGATACCAAGTTTTTGTTTAATTAAAAGTGTAATATTTTTATTTGTGAAATATTTTCGATGCAAATTATCATCGGTAGATGTCTTTATCTCAACATAAAACATCAAGTTGTCTTTTTCTGTAAAAATCACGTGACGAAACAACATTATTGTTGTTCATACATGAAATTCACCAACATTTTTATCTCCGTTTTCTAGGAATAATCAGCAATTGACGTAAGAAGGTAAAAATCACATTTTACAAACAAAATAATATCATTTTTACAATTTATAATTTTTATTTAACTTATTTAGATATCGACTAACTCAGTTTTTAGGCCTCTTTCTGCTTTTTCCATATGATTTCCTCGTTTCTACTCTTATATTTCGGTAAGAAATTATTCGTTTATCTTGAATTATTTTCTTTAAATTCCATTAATCAATGTTTTTATTTTTTTAAATAGGTTGGTTCGTTGTGAAAATTAGTTGTAGTAATACAAACGTAACTTCGCCAAATTTTATGAAAAATGACAACCAAGCTACGGAAAAACCTAATCTAAACCGAGATTGGGGATACCCATCAGACTTACACGAATACCGTAAACACTCAGTTTATACATCCTTATTCCTTGATTTCATTCTAATCTAAATTTTAACCGCATTTTCATTTGAAAAATTTTCTTGTTAAATTATTTTTTCGATTTTCACGCGTTAATTTAGCGTATTTATATACCAAACTATGGTGTGATATCTACGAAACATGTTGCGGCAAATCACAATCTCCAGTTAGTCTCGTCTCTGGTATCGTTCACTCAATTTATATGCCTCCCATCAAGTTCTACACGTACGACATTGTACCTGAAGAACTTAAAATCGAAAACAACGGTCACATGGGTAAAAAATATAACATATCTACATCTTTTTCTTATGAATCGATTACATTATTTTAATAATTATTTTCTCCATCTAGTTGTCGTAACTTCAAAATACGAAATGGGACTCACATCTCACATTTCTAATGGAGGTCTTGTTGGAAAGTACATCTTTTCATCTTTTAATTTTCACTGGGGCGTCAGCGGGTATTCTGGATCTGAGCATGATTTCGGTGTTGCCGGTCATGGCATTTGTGAGGTATATTTCAATAATTTCATTCCTTGTAAAATTTATAATTCATCGTTTTGTATACACATAATTATTTGATTTTATTGATGTAGGTACAAATTGTGCATTACAACGATAAATATAAGTCTGTAGAGGAAGCAATGGAACATTCTGATGGTCTTGCGATACTTGCGATTTTAGGCGAAGTACTGTATATATATATAAAATTGATAATAATTATCGTGATTGGGTGATAAATTTTAAATTATTTTGTGTTTTTTTTTTGTAGGAACAAGAGAAAAATAATTCTAGACTGAAGAATATTTTTGATAATTTAGCTAAAGTTCAATATCGAGGTCAATCTGTCATCGTAAAGACCAGCCATGATGGTCGTTGGAAGATTTAATCCCACATGCTTCGTGGATTAACGATTTTGTTGTTTATCGTGGTTCGTTGACTACACCCAAGTGTCAGGAATCGGTCTCGTGGATAGTATTCGATGAAACCTTGAAGTTGTCGGAGATGCAGGTGTTTTTACAAAACAATTTTTATATTCAGTTTTATTTTTTTTCAAAAAAAAAAAAATTTTAATTCGTGATTTTTGTCGTTGATCAGCTTGAAGAATTCCGTCGTCTTTACACATCTCGAGATGACGAGTATCCAGTTCGTCTGACTAACAACATTCGGCCTTCACAAGTTTTAAATGATCGCAAGGTTTATCGTAGGGGAAATTTAGGATCATTTATAAATCAACATTCTCCGTTTTTGATGTTTGTTGCTGGTTTGGTGGTTTCATATTTACGTTGATGTTGATACAAGAGAACTTGCTATTTTTACAATTGTTTTTTTCTATCGTTAAAATATAATATTTAACGTAAATTTCTGCTTTTGCGGATTAAAGGAATATTAAATGGAGCTAAATACAGTTGTTACTTCGAGATATAAAATATTTTTTTCAGTACGAATTTCTTTATAATCTGTTAATGCGAAATATGATACCAAGTTTTTGTTTAGTTAAAAGTGTAATATTTTTACTTGTGAAATATTTTCAATGCAAATTATCATCGGTAGATGTCTTTTTCTCAACATAAAATATCAAATTGTCTTTTTGTATAAAAATCACGTGACGAAACAACATTATTGTTCTTTTTACATGAAATTCGACAACATTTTTATCTTCGTTTTCTAGGAATAATCACCAGCTGACGTAAGGTAGTAAAAAAATCATATTTCACAAGCAAAAAATATTCTTTTTTACAATTATAATTTTTATTTAACTTTATGCAACTTTATTTTAAGTTTTTAGATATCAACTAACTTGGTTTTTTGAATATCTTCTGCTTTTTCCATGGTACCCTCGTTTCTTTCACTACTGCTGTTATATTTAGGTAAGAAATTTAGTCGTTTATCTTGAAAGCCACTTAACGTTTAAGAACCAAGATAATTTTTGGATTTATTCAAAAATTTAATCCATTAATCATTTTTTTCTATTTTAAATAGGTTTTTTTTCGTTCGTCTTACTGAAAGTTTACAGTATCAACATGGAAAAATCACGTTGGGGATACGAAGGAGGTAAACACGATCTTTAAATCTTTTTTCCGTGATTTTATTTCCCAGATTTAAATATTAAAACTTCTTCATTGATTAAAAATTAATTCTGAAATTTTTTTACAAACCTACTTTTTCTATTTTCATATATTAATTTATTTTTAGGTACCGATAAATGGTGCGACGCCTACGAAAAATGTTGCGGTAACTCACAATCACCGATCGATCTCGACGTCCGGTCAATCGAACTAAAATCTTTCCCAAAGATTAAATTTAACAACTACGACGTTTTCCCATCGACATTTAAAATCGAAAACAACGGTCACACTGGTAAAAGTATAAAACAAAAATTTCTCTTTTTCGTGACTCGATTACAGTATTATAATTATTTTCTTCTAGTTGTCATAACTTTAAACTATGACGGACCTACACCGTCCATTAGTGATGGAGATTTTAACGGAACGTACAACTTTCAATCTTTTCATTTTCACTGGGGTAGCAGCGTTGGAACTGGATCTGAACATCTTTTTAACGGCCTTGGTTATCCATTTGAAGTATTTTTTAATCCCTGATAATATTTAATTCACTATTTTGTCAATTACGAGCGCCGTGAATATTTTATTTTATTGGTTTAGCTGCACATTGTGCACGTCAACGCTAAATATGGTTCTATAGGAGAAGCAATCGTAAATTCCGACGGTCTTGCGGTTCTTGGAGCTTTAGGCATGGTATAAAAAAATAATAAAGTGATTACCGGTAATAAATTTTAAACTTAAAAAATATTTTGTGTTTTTAGCACGGCGCGCAAAATAACCCTAAACTGAGGAACGTGATTGATAATTTACCTAACGTTAGATATCTCGGTCAATCAGTGACTTTAGAGAAAGAGCAGATTAGTCTAAAACTGGAAGATTTACTCCCAAGTGATACTGAAGATTTTTTTCGGTATTCTGGTTCGTTGACCACACCGATGTGCCAAGAATCAGTCACGTGGACAGTATTCAAAAAAGCTTTGATGTTGTCTGAAGAGCAGGTATATTTTATTTTGTGGATTAAAATTACAGCGATTAAAGTTGATTTATTTACGTGATTTATTTTGTTATTGGACATAGGTTCAAGAATTTCGTCGTCTTTATGAATCCGCTATGCACGACCCACCAGTTCTTCTGACCACCAACGTTCGTTCAGTACAAAAGTTAAATGATCGCACGGTTTATCGCAGAGCAAAGATAGGTTCTCCAAATTTAGGTTCTCTGACGATTCAACATACGCCGTTTATGATACTGATTGCAGGTGTGATGATTTCATATTTTCATTGACGATGTTATTTATTATATTGAAATAAAAAAGATTTCTTTTCTATCTCTTAAAATATAATATACTCTTGATTTTTCAACTTTTTCGGATTAATTGTTATTTCAACATGTAAAATATTTTTGTATGTGATTGGTCATCGACAGATGTCCCTATAATTTTTCGTTTTCACCTTTTCAACTCTCGTTTTCCACGAAACAATCATCACGTGACATTCTTCGAAGCAAGTATACATCGCAAGATACTAAAAATTAAATTTTCTTTACATTATTTTTTCACTTTTATCTCTTTATCATTTTACTACAGCGTGTTCAACAACGACCGAACGGCTTTTTAACGTAATCCCTCGACTTAAAAGCCCCCCGTAGGCTTCACGGCCGCCCACATGGATTTCACGTTTATTTTGCTGATGATGCTGATATATTTTGGTAAGGAATCAACATAATTTTTTGTCTTAAAATTTTTTTTTTGAGTGTGTATGATTTATTTAAAAATATTTATTTAAAAATATTTATTTTTGGTTTTTGTTTTTAAAGTGAAAATACGAAGTGATGACACGGTTTCTATCACTAAAACGCCGACTACTGAAATCCCCGGTGGTGATGGCGGTGATTCTAGGTCTAAAAAATATGACTGGAATTATGGAGATGGTAATTTCAAATTGGATTTCAAAAAACCGGACAAAATAAAATTAATTTCAAATATTTTTATTTACAGGTACTGAAAAGTGGTGTGGTCTCTACGAAAAATGTTGCGGTAAATCACAATCGCCGATTAATCTCGATCTAAATTCAGTCAAAAAAAAATCTTTCCCGCCTATTAAATTTAAACACTACGACGCTGAACCGTCGACGTTTAAAATCGAAAACAACGGTCACACGGGTAAAAGTATAAAACTAAAATTCAACTTTTTCTTGACTCCATTACAATATTATGATTATTTTCTTCTAGTTGTCGTAACTTCACATTACCACGGACCCACACCGACAATTAGTGACGGAGGTTTTAAACGAGCGTACAACTTTTCATCTTTTCATTTTCACTGGGGCAGCAGCGGTAAAACTGGATCTGAGCACTTTCTTAACGGCACCGGTTATCCTTTTGAGGTACCATTATTTTTAATTCCTTACAATTTTATTTTAAACCTAACTTTATATAATTTTAGCTACACATTGTACACATCAACTCCAAATATGGTTCTTTAAAAGAAGCATTAGCAAACTCCGACGGTCTTGCGGTACTTGGAGTTTTAGGCAAGGTATCGAAAAATAATAATCACGATTGATAAATAAATTTTAAATTAAAAAATATTTTTTTTTTGTTTTTAGTACGGCGCGGAAAATAACACCACACTGAAGAATGTGATTAAGAATATACGTCACGTGAAATATCTCGATCAATCGGTTACTTTATCGAAAGGGGATTTTAGTCTAAAGTTGAAAGATTTACTCCCGTCTGATACTGATGACTTTTTTCGGTATTCTGGTTCGTTGACGACACCAAAGTGTTACGAGTCCGTTACGTGGACAGTATTCAAAAAAGCTTTGACGTTGTCTGAGGAGCAGGTACATTTTATTTTATGGATTAAAATTGCAGTGATTAAAGTTACTAAGGAATTATATTTTTATTGGATAGGTTCAAAACTTTCGTCATCTTTACGAAACCGCAGAAAACGATCCGAGTCCAGTTCGTATGATCGCTAACGTTCGCGCTTTACAAAAACTACATAACCGCACGGTTTATCGAAGGAGAAATTTAGGTTCCCATACGAACCAACATTCGTCGTTTACGATGCTGATTGCAGGTGTGATGATTTTATATTTTCATTGAGATATAAAAAAAATAAACTTTTTTACATGTTATTTATTTTATTGAAATAAAAGATTTTTTTTCTATCTTCTTGATTTTTCTACTTTTTAGGTTTAATTTCCATTTCAAGATGTAAAATATTTTTTTGTGTGATTTGTCATCGACAGATGTCTCTTTGTGGTTTCAAGTTGCTCCGTCGTCTGCAGTGAAGTAGACGTCATTATTTACGTCAAAAACAAATTCAACAATTTATATTTACCAAGACAACTAGAATGTTGATTACTGCAACCACGTAACGAATCAAGAAATAATTTTCACAACTTTTGAAAAGAGTCAAACTAACCTCTTTTCACCTTCACTTTCAGCGTGTATTTTGTGCCACGAATCTGTTACGTGGACGGTGTTAAAAAAAAGTCATGGTGTTGTTAGAAGAGCAGGTACATTTTATTTTATGGATTAAAATTACAATTAAAAATGATTTATTTACGTGATTTATTTTGTTATTGAATAGGTTCAAGAATTTCGTCGTTTTTATGAAACTACTGCACACGACCCACCAGTTCCTCTGACCACTAACGTATGTTTAATACAAAAGTTAAATGATCGCACGGTTTACCGCAGAGGAAATTTAGGTTCTTTTACGACTCAACATTCGCCGTATCCGATACTGATTGCAGGTGTGACGATTTCATATTTTCTTTGACATTGTTATTTATTTTATTGAAATAAAAAAAGATTTCTTTTCAATCCCTTAAAATATAATATATTCTTGATTTTTCTACTTTAGATTCATTGTCATTTCAATATTTTTGTGTGTGATTTGTCATCGACAGATGTCCCTAAAATTTTTCGTTTTCACCTTTTCAACTCCCGTTTTCCACGAAACAATCATCACGTGACATCCTTCGAAGCAAGTATACATCGCAAGATACTAAAAATTAAATTTTCTTTATATTATTTTTTCACTTTTATCTCTTTATCTTTTTACTATAGCGTGTTTAACAACGACTGAACGGCTTTTTAACGTAATTCCTCGACTTAAAAGCCCCCCGTAGGCTTCACGGCCGCCCACATGGATCGCACGTTTATTTTACTAATGCTGATATATTTTGGTAAGGAATCAAAATAATTTTTTGTCTTAAAAATTTTTTTTTGAGTGTACATGATTTATGTAAAAATATTTATTTTTGGTTTTTGTTTTTAAAGTGAAAATACGAAGTGATGACACGATTTCTATTACTTTAACACCGACTACTGAAATTCCAAGTGGTGATGGCGGTGATTCTAGATCTAGAAGACCTGATTGGAATTATGGAGATGGTAATTTCAAATTCGATTTCAAAAAACAGGACAAAAAAAAATAATTTCAAATATTTTTATTTACAGGTACTGAAAAGTGGTGTGATCTCTACGAAAAATGTTGCGGTAAATCACAATCGCCGATTAATTTCGACGTAGATACAACCAAAAAAGAATCTTTCCTGCCTATTAAATTTGACAACTACGACGCTGAACCGTCGACGTTTAAAATTGAAAACAACGGTCACACGGGTAAAAGTATAAAACTAAAATTCTTTTTCGTGACTTGATTACAATATTATAATTATTTTCTTCTAGTTGTCGTTACTTTAAATTACGACGGACCTACACCCTCGATTAGTGACGGAGGTTTTAACGGAACGTACAGCTTTTCATCTTTTCATTTTCACTGGGGCAACAGCGCTGGAACTGGATCTGAGCACTTTCTTAACGGCATGGGTTATCCTTTTGAGGTACCGGTATTTTTAATTCCTTACAATTTTAGTTTAAACCTAATTTTATATAATTTTTAGCTACACATTGTACACACCAACTCTAAATATGGTTCTTTTAAAGAAGCAGTCGCAAACCCCGACGGTCTTGCGGTTCTTGGAGCTTTAGGCGAGGTGTAGAAAAATAATAATCGTGATTAGTAAATAAATTTCCAACTTAAAAAATCTATTTTTTGGTTTTTAGTACGGCGGGGAAAATAACACTAAACTGGAGAATGTGATTGATAATTTACCTAAAGTTAAATATCTCGGTCAATTGGTTACTTTAACGAAGGAGCAGATTAGTCTAAAATTGGAAGATTTACTCCCACCTGATACTGATGACTTTTTTCGGTATTCTGGTTCGTTGACGATACCAAAGTGCCACGAATCTGTCACGTGGACAGTATTCAAAAAAGTTTTGATGTTGTCTGAGGAGCAGGTACATTTTATTTTATGGATTAAAATTGCATCGATTAAAGTTACTAAGGAATTATATTTTTATTGGGTAGGTTCAAAACTTCCGTCAGCTTTACGAAACCGCAGAGATCGATCTGGATCCAGTTCCTATGATCACCAACGTTCGCGCTTTACAAAAACTGAATAATCGCACGGTTTATCGAAGGGGAAATTTAGGTTCTCTTACGAATCAACATTCGCCTTTTATGATGCTGATTGCAGGTGTGATGATTTTATATTTTTATTGAGATTTAAAAAAAAAAAACTTTTTTACATGTTATTTATCTTATTGAAATAAAATATTTTTTTCTATATTTTTGATTTTTCTACTTTTTAGGATTAATTGCCATTTAAGATGTAAAATTTGTTTTTGTCTGAATTATCATCAACAGATGTCTCTTTGTGGTTTTTCATTGCTTCGTCGTCATCATTTACGTCAAGAACAAATTCAACAATTTGTATTTACCAAGACAACCAGAATGTTGATTACTGAAACCACGTAACGAAACAAGAAATAATTTTCACAACTTCTGAAAAGAGTCAAACTAACATCTTTTCATCTTCACTTTCAGCTTATTTTCCAGCGTTCGGTAAACACAATGACCTTCAAGGTTATTTTCGTGATTTTGATATATTTAGGTAAGAAATTAGCTTATTCTAAATATTGAATATCAAAATAAATTTTTTTTCTTAA
Source organism: Stigmatogaster subterranea (assembly GCA_034696085.1). Lineage (NCBI taxonomy): Eukaryota > Metazoa > Arthropoda > Chilopoda > Geophilomorpha > Himantariidae > Stigmatogaster > Stigmatogaster subterranea. The sequence goes on along the minus strand of JAQIWS010000276.1, from coordinate 16,936 downwards.
TGAAAATTATGTGACTTTTTGAAAAATTTTCGTGATTTATTAAATAAAAATATTTATTTTTTGTTTTTAAAGTGAAAATACGAAGCGATGATACGGAATCTAGTACTGCAATGCACAGTACAAAATCCAATGATGGTGGTGGTGGTAATTTGGATAATAAACCAGCCTGGAGTTACATAAATGGTAATTTCAAATTTATATTTAAAAGCCGGAAGAAAGAAATAATCTTTCGAGAAATAAGATTGAAAAAAAAATTTGCTGAAAGTTTTCAGTCTCAATAAGGAGAATAACAAACAGTTTTATTTCGACAAATATAAATTAAAACCAACGCACTACAAAAACTTTAATTTATTTATAGGTACCGAAGATTGGTGCGATATCTCCGAAAATTGTTGCGGTAAATCGCAGTCGCCGATTAATATCAAATTCCATTCAGCTATATTTCAATCTTCCGAGCGTATTGAATTTAATAACTACGAAGATGACATATCGACATTTACGATCCAAAACAAGGGTCACACGGGTAAAATAATCCAAATCACTGATTACAGACATTAATTAATTTTTTCTTCTCGTAGTTCTCGTAAATTTAAAATACGACGGACCTACACCGTCCATTAGTGGAGGCGGTTTAAACGGGACGTACAACTTTTCATCTTTTCATTTTCGGTGGGGAACTACCAATAAAAATGGAGCTGAGCATCTTATTAATAACGTCGGTTCCCCTTTTGAGGTACAGTATAATTTTTAATTCACCGTTTTTTTGTTAAAATTAAAATTTATTTTATTTTATTGGTTTAGATACAAGTTGTGCATTTCAACGCTATATATTCTTCTTTAGCAGAAGCACTCGAAAACCCCGACGGTGTTGTGATTCTTGCGATGTTAGGCGAGGTATGGAAAAATAATCGTGTTTAATCTATACCTACAAATTAATAAATTTCCAACTGAAAAAAATGTTTTGTGTATTTTTAGGTCGACGAAAGTGAATATGATAACAGAGATTTTGACGACGTGATTAAGAATTTACCTAAAATTAAATATCGCGGTCAATCAGTAACTTTAAAGAAAAAGGAGATTTATTTTGCGTTGAACGATTTACTTCCGTATATGATTATTGAGGAGTTCTTTCGATATTCTGGTTCGTTTACTATGCCCGGGTGCCAGGAATCTGTCACGTGGATGATATTCGTTAACGCGGTGATGTTGTCGGAGGAGCAGGTACGTTTTATTTTATCGATTAAAATTGTGGTTTCGTTTTGTTGGTTTTAAGAAACTGCATTTAATACTTGATTTTATTGTTATTGATTAGATTCAAGAATTTCGTAATCTTTACTCAAATGCAAAAGACGAAGTCCCCGAACCAGTTCCTCTGACTTCCAATGTTCGTCCTATTCAAGAACTAAACCATCGTGATGTGTATCGTGTTGAAACTTTAGGATCCATAAAAATTCAACATTCGTCTTTTTTAATGTTGACTGCAGGTTTGATAATTTCATGTTTATATTGAAGCTGTTATAAAAATAAATCATTTTTACTTGTTGAAATAAAAAAAAATTCTTTTCTGTCGTTAAAATATAATATTAAACTTTGTTACGAACAATATTCTTCATTTTTCATTTTAGTTTTAAGGACTGATTGTGATTATCGTTTCGAAATTTAAAATATTTTGTCTGTTTTTATTTTGTGGTCTGCAGTGAAGTTAGCAAATTGATAGTTGTGTTTATATAGACAGGTAGTCAAACTGAAAACTTTTTTTCTAACTCATCTTTGGTTATCTTAATTATTTGGTTTTATCTTATTTTTTTCTCTTTCTTGAATTTAGCAAAAACAAAAACAATTGCATGGACATCATCGTCATCATTTATGCAACAACAACAAATTCAACAATTTATAACCAAGACAACTTGAATGTTGATTACTGCAACTACGTAACGAAACAAAAAATTATTTTTCTGTAAAGAGCAAAACTGATCTCTTTTTACCTTCACTTTCAGCGTTGATTTTCCCGCGTTCTGAAACTCAATGGTCCTCAAGGTTATTTTCATGATGTTGACATATTTAGGTAAGAAATTAGTACTCTAAAACACAGTATTGAATACCAAAATAATTTTTCTTCTTAATGAAAATTTTGTGATTTTTTGAAAATTTTTCGATTTTACGTGATTTATATAAAAATAGCTATTTTTCGTTTTGTTTTTAAAGTGAAAACACGAAGCGATGACACGGAAACTAGTTCGTCAATGCCAACTACAAAAATATCCGTTGGTGGTGGCGATAATTTGAGCCTTACACCATTAGCTTGGAGTTACATAAATGGTAATTTCAAATTTAGATTTGAAAACTGGAAGAAAAAAATAGTAATTTCAATAGAAACTAGAAATTAATTACTAAATTATTTATCAACCGATTTTTTTTCCAGGTACGGAAAATTGGTGCGATGTCAGCGAAGAATGTTGCGATGAATCACAATCGCCGATTAATATCTACTACCATTTAACTATACGTAAACCTTTCCCGCGGATTGAATTTGATAACTACGATGCTGATGCGTCGACATTTACGATCCGAAACAACGGTCACTCGGGTAAAATAATCCAAAACACTGATTATCCAGACATTAAATAATTTTATTTTCCGTAGTTCTCATAAATTTAGAATACGACGGACTTGCACCGTCCATTAGTGGCGCCGGTTTAGACGGGACTTACACATTCGCATCATTTAACTTTCACTGGGGCAAAGACGATGAAAATGGAACTGAGCATCATTTTGATGGCTTCGGTTTCCCTTTAGAGGTACAATTTTTAATTTATCGTTTTGTTAAAATCTAATCTAACTTTATTTTATTTCACTGGTTTAGATACAAATTGTGCATTTCAACACTAAATATCATTCTTTAGCAGAAGCAACCGAAAGCCCAAATGGTGTTGTAATTCTTGGGGTATTAGGCGAGGTAATCAGTAATCAATAAATTAATTTAAACAAATTTAATAACTGAAAAAAAATGTTTTGTGTATTTTTAGGTCGATGTAAATAATGAAAATAACACTGGTCTGGACGATGTGATTGAGAATTTATCTAAAATTAAATATCGAGGTCAATCAGTAACTTTGAAGAAAAAGGAGATTAACCTGATGTTGGAAGATGTAATCCCACCTATGACTGATGATTTTTATATGTATTCTGGTTCGTTTACTATCCCCGGGTGCCAGGAATCTGTCACGTGGATAATATTCAGAGATTGCCTGCAATTATCGAAGGAGCAGGTACGTTTTATTTTATCGATTAAAATTGAATTTTAAGGAATTATGTGTAATTTTGTTATTATTTGTTAGATTCATGAATTCCGTCATCTTTACGCATCCGCAGAAGGCGAAGAACCAGTTCCTTTGACTACCAACGTTCGTCCTATTCAAGAATTATACGGTCGTACAGTTTATCGTGTTGAAAATTTAGGATCCATTACAATTCAACATTCGTCTTTTTTTATGTTAATTGCAGGTTTGATGATTTTATGTTCATATTGAGGCTGTTTACAAAAATAAACCATTTTTTCTTAAAGTTTATTTTGTAGAAATAAAAATTGTTTTTTTCTGTCTTTAAAATATAATATTTAATTTTTTCTAACTCATCTTATTTTTTTCTGTGTAGAATTTATTCAGCAAAAACAAAAACAAATGCGTCATCATCATCGTCATCATTCAACAACAAATTCAACAATTTATAACCAAGACAACTTGAATGTTGAATTTTGCAACCACGTAACTAACTAACCAACGACAGTCTGACAGTGAGATCCGATTGGGTTTTAACGCAATCTCTCGAGTTTAAAGCCCCCCGTAGGCTTCACTGTCAGCACGTATTTTCCCGCGTTGTGTAACTCAATGGTGCTCAAGGCTATTTTCGTGATGTTGGTATATTCAGGTAAGAAATTAACGTACTCTAAATATTAAATATCAAGATAATTGTTTTTCGTAATGAAAATTTTGAAATTTTTCGATTTTACATGATTTATATAAAAATATTTATTTTTCGTTTTGTTTTTAAAGTGAAAATACGAAGCGATGACATGGAAACTACATCTTCAAAGCCAACTACAAAACACTCCATTGGTGGTGGCGGTAATTCCAACTCCAAACCATTAGCCTGGGGTTACTTAAATGGTAATTTCAAATTAAGATTTAACCTGGATTTCTAAAAACGGAGAAAAAAACACAATTTCACACTTTGTTTTATGTATAGGTACCGAAGATTGGTGTAATATCTTCGAAAAATGTTGCGGTAAATCACAATCGCCAATTAATATCGACGCTGCTTCAACCACTCTTAAATCTATCCCGCATTTTGAATTTAATGACTACTATAAGGAACCGTCGACACTTACGATGGAAAACGACGGTCGTAAGGGTAAAATAATCCAAATCACTCGATTATCCAGACAGTAAATAATTTTTTTTTTACTAGTTATCTTGACTTTAAAGTACGACGGGTCTAGACCTTTTATTAGTGGTGGCGGTTTAGACGGGACTTACACTTTTGCATCCGTTCACTTTCACTGGGGCAGCAGCGAAGAAACTGGATCTGAGCATTTTCTTAATGACGTCGGTTCCCCTTTTGAGGTATGCTTTTAAGAATTTAATCTGTTGTAATTTTTAATTCATCATTTTGTCAAAATCTAACTTTATTTTATTTCATTGGTTTAGATTCAGATTGTGCACGTCAACATTAAATATCGTTCTTTAGTAGAAGCAGTCGGAAGCCCCAATGGTCTTGTGATTCTTGGGTGTTATGGCGAGGTATAAAATAATAATCGTGATCAATCTTAATTAATTAATAAATTTCCAACTGAAAAAAAAATGTTTTGTATATTTTTAGGTCCACACAAAAAATAACACAAAACTGGACAACGTGATTCAGAATTTACCTAAAATTAAATATCGCGGTCAATCAGTTACTTTGAAGAAAGAGGAGATTAGCCTAATATTGGGAACTTTTCTCCCATTTAATACTGGTAATTTCTTTCGATATTCTGGTTCGTTAACTTTTCCCTCGTGTCACGAATCTGTCACGTGGACAATATTTAGAAACTTCGTGCCGTTATCGGAGGAGCAGGTACGTTTTATTTTATCGATTAAAATTGCATTTACGTTTTAGTTGAATTTTGAGAAATTATATTTGATAAGTGAATTTATTATTACTGGTCAGATTCAAGAATTTCGTCATCTTCACGCATCCATTGAAGGCGTTGAACCAGTTCCACTAACTGCCAACGTTCGCCCTATTCAAGAGCTAAATGATCGTGTAGTTTACTATATGAGCAATTTAGGATCCCTTACACACCAATATTCGTCTTTTTTTATGTTGATTGCAGGTTTGATAATTTCATGTTTATATTGAAGCAGTTACAAAAATAAACCATTTTTTACATGTTATTTACAATTTTATATATTTTGTTGAAATAAAACAGTTTGCTTTTCTGTTTTTTAAATATAACTTTGGTTATCTTACTTGATTTTCTCTCATTTTCTCTCATTTTTTTAAGTACCACGAGAAGATAACGGAATTTAATGGGTGAAGGACAAATCACACGTCATTTGTCACTTTTCACAAGAAGAATTGACGTCACGTGTTCTGTAAATTAAAATTGACACGAAGTTTGTTATTTTACTGACGAATAGACATAAGTCAAAAATCACAAAATTCTTTATCTTCTTTTCACAGATTAATTTCACCCGGTTTATTCCACAAAGATAAAAACAATTGAACCATCTTCGTCATCACTTATACCCAACAAGAACAACAAATTGAACAATTTATAACCAAGACAACTTGAATGTTGATTTTACGGCAACCACGTAACTAACAACGTCAGTCTGACAGTGAGATCCAATTGGGTTTTAACGTAATCTCTCGAGGTTAAAGCCCCCCCATTGGCTTCACTGTCAGCACGTATTTTCCCGCGTTGTGTAACTCAATATGGCCCTCAAGGTTATTTTCTTGATGTTGATATATTTAAGTAAGAAATTAGCATATTCTACGTATTGAATATCAAATAATTTTTTTTAATGAAAATTTTGTGATTTTGTGATAATTTTTCGATCTTACGTGATTTACAGTATATAAAAATATTTATTTTTCGTTTTGTTTTTAAAGTGAAAATACGAAGCGATGTCATGGAAACTAGTTCTTCAAAGCCAACTACAAAAATCTCCAGTGGTGGTGGCGGTAATTCCAACTCCAAACCATTAGCTTGGAGTTACTTAAATGGTAATTTCAAATTAAGATTTAGACTGGATTTCTAAAAACCAGAGGAAAAAACAATTTCACACGTTGTTTTATTTATAGGTACCGAAGATTGTTGTAATGTCTACGAAAATGTTGCGGTAAGTCACAATCGCCAGTTGATCTCTGCGACATTCCAGTCACATACAAATTTATCCCGGGTTTTGAATTTAATGGCTACGATGAGGAACCGTCGACATTAACGATCGAAAACGACGGTCGTATGGGTAAAATAATCCAAACCACTCGATTACGGACATTAACTAATTTTTCTTTCACTACGGTATAGTTATCATGACATTAAAGTACGACGGATTTGTACCGTCCGTAACTGGCGGCGATTTAAACGGGACGTACAATTTTTCAGTTGTTCATTTTCACTGGGGCACCAGCAAACAAACTGGGTCTGAGCATCTTTTTGGCGGAACCGGATACCCTTTCGAAGTACGTGTAGTATTAATCCTGTATAATTTTTAATTCATCATTTTGTTAAAATCTAATCTAACCTAACTTTATTTTATTTAATTGATTTAGGTACACCTGGTCCATTTCATCGCTAAATATCGTTCTTTCGTAGATGCAAGTGGACACCCCGACGGTCTTATGATTCTTGGGTCTCCTGGCGAGGTGTAAAATAATAATCCCGTCGAGATCAATTAATAAATTATAGCAGTAGATTTCCAACTGAAAAAAATTGTTTTTTGTTTTTTTCAGATCGACACAGAAAATAACACACTTCTGGACGATGTGATTGAGAATTTATCTAAAATTAAATATCGCGGTCAATCAGTAACCTTGAAATATGTACTCCCAATTTACACTTCTAGTCATTTCTCTCGGTATTCTGGTTCGATGACTATACCCCCGTGTCAGGAATCTGTCACGTGGACAATATTCAGCAACTACGTGCAGTTATCGAAGGAGCAAGTACGATTTATTTTAACGATTAAAATTTGCAGTTACGTTTTGTTGAATTTTAAGGAATTAAAATTAAATACGTGAATTTATTATTATTGGCTAGATTCAAGAATTTCGTCACCTTTACTCATCCATAGAAGGCGCTGAACCAATTCTTCTGACTAATAACGTTCGTCCTGTTCAAAAACTATATAATCGTACATCTTATTATGCGTGGAGTTTAGGATCCCGTACACACCAATATTCGTCTTTTTTGATGTTGATTGCAGGTTTGATGATTTCATTTTTGTATTGAAGCTGTTACAAAAAAATTAAACTCTTATTGCTTGTTATTTATTTTATTGAAATAAAATTGTTTTCTTTTCTGACGTTAAAATATAATATTTAATGTTTGTAAATAAAATATTCTTGATTATTTTTACTTTTTCGGACTAATTGTCAAATTTTTTAAAATTGTCTTCAAAAACGTAGTCAGGATTTATAAATTTTGCTAACTAAAAAAATTAATTTTTAGTGCTTATCTTATTTGATTTTCTCTTATTTTTTCTCCTCCATTTTTTCAAGTACCGGTACCACGAGAAGATAATTGAATTTAATGGGCGAAGATCACAAATCACATGTCATTTACTCGTACCACTTTTCACAAGATGATATGACGTCACGTACTGTGTAAATTAAAATTGTTAGTTATTTTTGTGACAAATAGACATAGGTTAAAAAATCACAAATTTTTTTATCTCTTTTACAGATTAATTTCACAAAGAATCAAAAATAAAAACAATTGAACCATCATCGTCATCACTTACGCAACAACTCAACAAATTCAACAATTTACAACCAAGACAACATGAATGTTGATTACTGCAAGTCTGCATCCACGTAACGAAACAAAAAACCAATTCTCACCGTTACACAAAATCTAACAACTTCTGAAAAAACCCAAACTGACCTCTTTTCACCACATTTTAACTCCCCTTTTCCACGAACCAACCACCTCGTGACATCCTTCTACTCAAGTATATATGTCGTAAGATACTAAAAATTAAATTTCCATTTTATTTTTTCACTTTTTTCACTTTTATCCCTTTATCTTTACCGTAGCGTGTTAAACACAAATTGATTCGACTTTCGGACGCTGAATTTTCCACGCCCGCGGTGAGATCCATGAACGTCTGGTTTTAATTCGAACCGGTTTTAACGTAATCTCTCGACTTTGTAAAAGTCCCTCGTGGGCTTCACTGTCAACGTGTGTTTTCCCGCGTTCGGTAGCTCTCAGCTGCCGCCCACATGGTCATGGCCCTCTGTCTTTTGCTTTTATTGTACTTGGGTAAGTAAGAAATAAATTTTAAAATTTATGTTAATATTAAAATAATTTAATGGAATTTTTGTTTTTCAGTGAAAGTACGAAGTGATGATAAAAGTTTTACTGTCACAACGCCCGTCGGTGAAGAAGCTGTTTCTCGTCCTTTAAAAGAAGTCGATTGGAGTTACGCACAAGGTAATTTCAAATTGAGATTTAACTGGATTTCTACCAACCTCAGGATAAAAATTTTTTTAAACGCGAAACGAGATTGAACGAGTTTGTTGGGTTGGGAAAACCTGCAATTTTCCACGCTGTAATTTTTTCCTCCTCCAAAAAAAATTTTTTTTAATCATTTATTAATTTTCCCGAATTACTGTATTATTTTCACGTCATTTTTTAATCTACTTCTCAGCTGAAGTTTGATTTTCAGGTAGAAATCCGGTTATTTCACACCTTTTGCCACTATACAGTAATGAGAAATATTTAGAAACAAAGTCGAATTTTAATTATTTTTCGCATCGACGACGACACAAAGCCCACGGGTGGTCGAATTAAATATCTCGAAGGTCAATCGTCCCAACTCCACTTTAAATTTACAAAAATTCTCATTTGAAAACACCAAATAAAAATCCACGTGTCGTTAAAACTTAATTATTTGTGTAAATCACGTCGTTAAATTTTTATTATCTTCTTCAGGAAAGTCATCACTTTTTTATTTTCCTCGTTGTTTATTTATTTATTTATTAATTAATTTTTATTAATTTTTAAAAAAAATTCCAGGTACAAACCAATGGTGCATTCAGTATGAAAAATGTTGCGGTGACGCGCAATCTCCGATTGATTTCGACACCAAATCAGCACTCGAAGAAAGCTTCTCAGGGTTCAACTTTAGTAATTACAATACTACACCGACGGAACTTCTGCTTAAAAATAATGGTCACACGGGTAAAAAGCAGAAAAAGATTTTATATTTCTAAATTAATTCCTTTTCCCCCCCTTTTATTGTTTTTATTATTTTTATTATTATTATTATTCAACGTCATAAATTATCTCACCTTGGCATATCAAGTTGTGATGCAATCAAATTCTTTAATTATGTGTCCTTCAGTCCCCCGTGCTGATTTTTTTCTTCCTTTTTTTAATGTAGCCACCGTAGACCTGAATTTTGATGGTCAAATACCAAGTATCAATAATGGAGGACTCGGAGGGGTATATGAATTTGCATCGCTTCATTTTCACTGGGGAAGTACGAATGAACAAGGAGCTGAACATACTATAGATGGTCTAGCTTATCCTCTGGAAGTAATAATTTTATTAATCGAGTTAATTTTTATCGATAAATAAGCCTTATTTCAACTTAACCCTATTTTAAGCCTACTTGATGTTTTCAGTTACATATTGTACATTTCAATTCCAAATACCGTTCCATTGACCGAGCTATTGAAAATACCGACGGTCTGGCTGTTCTTGGGATTTTATTCAAGGTTGTAAATCCGGGATTAATCTAAAATATGGTGACACAAATTATATGTAGATGTATTTATAGATTGGGCAGACAAACAACCACGCTTTGAACGATATTATTGAGAATTTAAATGAAATTAAATACGTCGATGGATCAGTGACTGTAGTCAAAGTTAATCTAAAATTACTCGATCTACTCCCGTCATCTACCGACCAATTCTTTCGTTACTCGGGTTCACTGACCACCCCAAAGTGCCAAGAATCCGTCACGTGGACGGTATTCGAAAAAATTCAAACTATAACAATTTCTCAGGTATTTTAAAATGTACATTAATTTTATTTATGTTTTAAATAAATTTTGTATTTCGTTAGCTAGAAAAATTCCGTGATCTCGAAAGTGGCTCGCCAGATGACGCAATATCAGTTCCATTAGTCGACAATTTTCGACCGGTGCAAGAATTACGAGGTCGCAGATATCGTCGAAGACGTGGATCAGAATCAAACGTGAACCAACATTCGGTTTTGTTGGTGTTGATTACGAATTTGATAATTTTATATTTGAGTTAACAGACGAGAGAGAAAAAAAAAACTCACAAAAAAAAAATGTATATATTTAAAAAAATTTAAATTTTATCTTTTAATTATAATAAGTGGTATCTTTATTTTTTGTAAAGTGTTGTTATAAATCAACGACGAGGTTAAAAGTTAAAAAGCGACCACTTGAAAAATGAAAAATTTTCCAATTAAGTTTATCTTAATTTTTGGTTTTTCAAAAATTAGATATAAAAATTTTTCCCACGTGGGGAAAACTGAAATTTATTAACAAATAATTGTCAAGATAACTGTTAATTTATTTTTTCTTGATAAAAACTTTTTAAAAAATTAAGTTTTCCAGTTACAAAATCAATGACGTCACTGCGTGTATTTAAATTATGCAATCCAGTCACGTGTCATTAACCCGCAATTTTAAACGTCAATTTTACCTGTATTTCTTCAAGATGAGATTAACGACCTTCACAATTTCACTGCTAATCGCGTCGATAATCTTAATCCACTTCTTACACAAAAAAAACCTAAAAAATTAAAAATTTTATTTTTAAGACTCATTTATTGACCTAAATTCAACTCATAAAGTACCTTGAACTTCTCGAGTGGGTGAAAAATAAAAATAACAGGTCAAATTGAAAATTTCGAATCATTAACAAACTTTTTATCTCAACTTTTAACTTAACTTAATTCAATTCAATAAAATGCAACTAAATTCAATGAGTTATACTTTCAAATTTATTTGAAACAACCCAGTTTTTTTTGTTTTTTTTGCTTTTTATCAGGAAGAAGAATAAGAATAAGAATAATAAAACAAAAATCGTACACGCAATAAGAAAAAAAAAAAAAATTACTTAAACTACAAAAATGAGTTTCGAGATATTTGCTTCACATTTTTTGAGCATCACAGTCACAGAGCGAAGATTATTTTTTTTGACCCTGGCAATTCCTGGTAACACGTAATAATAATAATACGATAATACTGCAGTACATTTACGACGAACAAACATTAAATTACTTATTAATATTAATAATAACAACTCGAACGTGGCGACTAGTCGACCAAAAATCCACTTTATCGACAAACGTCCACGTCAGCTGGCTAAAAAACCAGGCGGAGGTTTCGTTCGAGGGAAAGGAGGTCGAGCTTGAAATCCAGGCGGTGGATTAGCGTTGGCTTTACTCGAATTTCGTCCGTTTGAAGGCGATTGCGTTGGATCCCTGACGAAACGCGACGGCGGAGGACCGTATCCCCACAAAGCTTGCGATTGAATACAACGCTCGGTCAACTCCGCTCGTTCGACAGGCGAATCTTTGGTTTTGTCGACACTTTTATTAATCTCCTTTTTCACTTGAACGTTGGTGTGTCGCTGAACGGCGTTTTCCGCATCTCTTTTTTCAGCGTTTCTCGCTTCTCGTCGTTGTTGGTGCCACGAACCGTAACGACCTCGTCCTCGCCATGGATGACGCGGTCGATCATTGGAGTAACTTTCTTGTTTCGTTTCTCCAGAAGCGTTTAAAGATTGGGAATCGTCGATGGGTTCCGCGTGACGTGGACGAGTCCACGAGTTTCCTTTTCCTCTTCCTCGGCTTTTATTTTTTCCTCCATCGCGATACGACACGGATGAATTTGGTGGTCCCTCGTTCGGATTGCTTTCGCGCATTGGCGCTCGTTTTGATCCACTCGCGTCGTTTTTGTTTTGCATTGACGGTTTTTCTTTTCGAGTTGGTCGTTGTTGTTGTTGTTGTCGATCCAAGTTGATCGCAGTCACGTGAGTTATTTTGTTGTTGTTGTTCAAACTCTGACCCGGTTCGCGAGTCATGACGGAGGTTTCTTCTGAAATTTCGAGTAAATATTTATTCTTTTCAGCTTCGACGTCGATTATTCCGCCACGTTCTTGTTGTCTTTGAAGTAAATCCGCCATTTGAGTTTGTTTGTGTTTTAGTTCCGAAGTTACTTCAAAATCAGCTGCCGATTCGCATTCTAAAGGTGGAGGTGCTGATTCGAGAACTTTCATATCGTAAGTAATTATTTCTCGACAAACTGGACACACAACCTAAAAAAAAAAATGATTTAAATTTAAAAAAAATTCGATTTTAATAAAATTTTCGTCGTTACTTTAATCTCATCGTCGTTTTCTTTGGTTTCACTCAACGTGGCTGAAATATAACGACCCAAACATTGGGAATGAAAATGATGATAGCATTCTGTCTTCGTGAACACATCTTGGTTATCAAATCCGTAAAGACAAATGGCGCAAATCCCAGTCGGAGTATTGCTAGCTGTCAAATATTCCTTCGCTACCTCGATTAACTGATATAAAACTTGGCTGCCTTGATGTTTATCCGCCGTGATTTTCAACTCGTCACGAATTCTACAACAAAATTTTTAACCTCAACACTTTTTCTTACATAAATTTCCCATTTTATACCTTTTCAAATCATCGTCACCTAAACCACGCGAATTTCGAATCACGATTTCAGGTAACACGCGTGGATACTATGGATTAGAAGTTATATAATCCATCGAATAATAAATCCGAAATATAGAAATTTACCGATTCTGGTAGAGTAAACACCAAAGTTAACCGAACAAACTGTTCTTCGGTTTTATCAGCAGTCGCCGGGTGAAGATCGATGGACACAAACACAGGTCGACCACTACAAATCAAACCACTCCATTACTTTAATAAACCGGCACAAAACGAGCCTAATCAAATAACCTAATCAACCAACCACTTATCACGCGTAACTTCCAATTCGTGAACGTATATGGAATGTAGTAATTCCAATTCATCATCAACTTGAGAACTAAAATACAAATAACAAAAAACGATGAAAATTAAATAAAATTACACGGATTAAAAAACCGAACCTCAATGTTTCGAGTGTTTCTTTCGAGTTGGTATCACAAATTTGACCGTTGTCAGACATCGGAGTATTTGTTGAGTTGTAGTTTAAGGTTGGATGTAAAGTTGGAATTAAATAATTCGATAACTGATGGATAATTTTACCGATATAACGCGTAACCATGCGGAATCGTTGTTTTCGCAGAAACACGGCGACCGCTGTTTAGTGATAGAAAACGAATGGGTTTAAATAAGTAAGAAATATTGTGTAATAAATATAGAAATGTTGTTAGATTTATGATAAATTTAGGTTAAAGTGAGGGTTAGGGATGGTTTATTACAATAATTAAATAATACACTTATGGAGTGCTGCGATCACGTTTTAGAGTTGCTCGGAAATGGCGTCACTGTGAGCAGCATTGAAATCGATTTTTCGATAAAAGTTTAATGTAGAGTAAGAGAAAATTAATGTAAGTGGTTAATGCTAAATAGTTTAATTAGAGGTTGTCGATAAGTTAATAAAAAGTAGTAAAATCGTTCGTTTGTAACGACGCTCTTTTAATTTTGATTTTTCTGTCACAAGATGGCGGAATTGATGAAAAATTGATTTCTCGTCGAGTAAACACGTTTTTCGAGGTTTTTCCTGCTTAATTTCTTACAAACATCAACCACGATGAGTGTTCTGGATAAAATAGCCACCATCGAGTCCGAGGTAACGTTTAAAACAAAATATAAATCTACAATTTGAATCTAAAACATGTTTTATTTTGGTTAAAGATGGCAAGGACTCAGAAAAATAAAGCCACGTCTGCTCATTTGGGTCTTTTAAAAGCTCGCTTAGCCAAACTAAGACGAGAACTAATCACTCCTAAAGGAGGCCAAGGTGGAGGAACCGGCGAGGGTTTCGACGTGTCAAAAACCGGAGACGCAAGAATCGGATTCGTCGGTTTTCCATCAGTCGGAAAATCAACTTTACTCACAAATTTAGCTGGAGTTTACTCCGAAGTCGCCGCTTATGAATTTACCACTTTAACAACTGTACCAGGAGTTATAAAATATAAAGGAGCGAAGATTCAGTTGCTGGATTTACCCGGGATCATCGAAGGCGCTAAAGATGGAAAAGGACGTGGTCGTCAAGTAATCGCCGTTGCTCGGACGTGTAGTTTAATTTTCATCGTTTTGGACGTGCTTAAACCATTACAACATAAAAAGATAATCGAACACGAGTTGGAAGGGTTTGGAATTCGGTTAAATAAACAACCTCCGAATATTGGTTATCGGAAAAAGGATAAAGGAGGAGTTAATTTACAAAATTTGGTTCGTGATTTAAAAGGTTTTTTGTTTTTTTTGGTGTAGTTATTTATTTACGTTTTTGTTTTGTAGGTTCCTCAATCAGAGCTGGATTTGGAAACCGTGAAGAATATTTTATCGGAGTATAGGATTCATAACGCGGATATTATGCTGAGATACGACGCTACAGCTGATGATTTGATCGATGTGATTGAAGGAAATCGGATTTATATACCGTGTATTTATCTATTAAACAAGATTGATCAAATTTCGATCGAGGTGAGAATTAAATATTTGACAAATTTGAAATTAAACGAAATTTTTTTGATTTTCTGTTTTATTTAAAGGAATTGGATATCATCTATAAAGTTCCTCATTGCGTTCCCATTTCTGCTCATCACAGGTGGAATTTTGACGATTTGTTGGAAAAAATGTGGGAATATTTACAATTAGTTCGGATGTAAGTTAGTTGAATATTTCTTTGAGTAAGGTCAAATTTTAATGTTTTTAACCCTTTCAGTTACACCAAACCAAAAGGTCAGCTTCCCGATTACGAGTCACCTGTGGTTCTTAGTGGAGAAAGAAATACCGTCGAGGATTTCTGCAATAAACTACATCGAACTATCATCAAGGAATTTAAATAGTTAGTTTGCATATTGAAAATTTTTTTAACCCTAAATTTATTTAATTTTCGTTTTTACACTTTTAGTGGATTAGTGTGGGGACTCTCCGTCAAACATCAACCTCAAAAAGTAGGAAAAGATCACGTTCTTATGGACGAAGACGTTGTTCAAATTGTAAAAAAGTAAGTATAAATTATTTTTACTCAATAAAACATATTGATAATTATATTTTTTCATTTTTCAGAGTTTCATAAAAAAATTTGTGGAATGAAATAAACAATTTTAAAAATGAAACGAACGATTCTTCATTTCAATCACCATAAAATTTATTGTTTTTACAATAACATTTTTCTAAACATAGAAACGATCGTATTTTCGTCAATCGCGGTAACAATTTTTAAATTTGGCTTTAACGGGCTCCACGGTCGTTTATCAACGATCATTTGACCTCGAGTATGTTTTCCTCTGAATTCAACAGTTGCGTGGAAATGAACAACTTCAGTTGCCACTTTTTCATCTAACACCACTGCCATAGCGAATAAATCGCAACAGTGATATCCGGTTCGTTTTCGTAGCTTGAATAAACCGATGCTGTCATTGGTGACATTTTTCACGAATTTTCCTTTCTCCGTATCGATTGCTACAATTTCGTAATAATTTTCCTACAGATGAATTTGTACAAAAAAAAATTAAAATTTGTTTAAAATTATGAATTAATTATTTTATATAATTTATACCCAACTTATCCTATTATCAACACACGTTTCCCAAGGAATACACGTCATATGGCATTGAAATTCGTTTAAAACGATGAATGCGGATTCAGGATCGCAATAAAAATTAAATTCAGCAGCTGCGACGATGTTTCCTCGACCTGAAAAAATTCAAAATTATAATTTTAGATTAAAAATTCCAACGTAAATCCAAAATAATACAATACCGTGAACATTGCCTCCCATTATAAAAAGATGTTTAATTTTACTGCTGAAAGTCGAATCCAAACGTTGAGCGAGAGCTAAATTCGTGAGTGGTCCTAACGCAACCACCGTGATTTCGTTTGGAAATTCGTTTACCAAACGAACCTAAGACAAAACAATAAATATAATTAATAAACTTATAATTTGAAAAATTTGTGATAAAAACTTTTTAATTACAATGGCGACACCGGCGTGTTCATTTTCAGGTTTTAAATCATCGACTGGAATTGTATGCCCGATATTTCCAAAACCGTCAGTGCCGTGAAAATTTTCTTCGTTTGCTGTTGAACCCACAAGATTGCGATCGCAACCTACAAATACTGGAATCTAAAATAAAAGTTTTATATCAACTAAAGAAAAAAGGGGCGTGTATTTTTTTTTCGATATACCTCCGTTCGTCGACATGTTTTTAAAACTCTAAAAACATTTTTCCACACGTTGTCGATATTCGTATTACCGTGAACGCAAGTAATCGCTTTTATATCGACTGTCGAATTCGTTAAAGCTAGTACAAGTGCTATAGCATCGTCGACACCGCAATCAGTGTCGATTATCATCGTCGAGCGCGCCATGTTGGATCCACAAACAACAGCGTCGTTGGTGGAATAAACTTAATCCGACTTTTCCGGCGCCATTTTTAAATTTTATTTCTGCCGCGATACAAAACTATTTACAATAACA
>JAQIWS010000275.1:0-29925 GCA_034696085.1 Stigmatogaster subterranea | reverse complement strand
AAAAAAAAAAAAAAAAAAAAAAAAAAAAAAAAAAAAAAAAAAAAACCTTGCGTGCTACACCATCGTTTTGTATGCAGTTAATCGGCCAGTATTCACCACGCTCCAAACCGGTTAGCTAAACCAGCCTAATCAAATACATTTTCTTTTTTCCTTCATTCTTAAATAAAAATTTATCACACCAGATAAACAAAAACAAAATTTTCTCAATTTTTTATTTCACAAAAACTCTTGTCAACCGAAAAAAAAAAAAAAAAAAAAAAAAAAAAAATTTTTTTTTTCTTCCCTCGTTCCACGTTTCGATCCAATCTGATATTGGTGCTCCACGTTGAGGTGATTTCTACTTTTTATTTCGTCATCACATTTGGCAATTCCCTTTTTTCCCTCCCTCTTCACCTTCCACGCATTCAATAAACAGTAAATAGACTATTGGCCCAAAGCGCTCTCCCTCTTATCTTTCCTACTTTCCGTCCTCTTTACTTTTCTGTTATCTCGGGCATGTGAGAGTTGCAGATCCCCCGTGGGAATTGCATCCTATTGGGCCTATGGACAAATAACTCCCAAGTCAATATACAGCCCAGAGGCCAAATTAAATTGCCGCTCGAACACTGGTGCTGCAATACAAAGTTACTGCTTTGTCACTACATCAAAAATACAATTTCCCCACGTTGCATGTTGGCCAGCACACTACAGTATATATCGACTCGAATCTTGTTTACCTTTTCATCCACGGTCCACGTCTCAAAAAATATTTTTCACAAAACGGTAATTGCAAAACCTTCGAAAAAAAATATATATATAAAAATTGACTCAACCAACCAACCAACGAAATCAATACAAAAATCTTGTCGCAAAACAAATTTCCTCATTCCCAACCTCCAAACAACATATTCCGCGGAGAGATCTCGTTCCCGCGCGCTCGAGAAAAGAAATCTTTATCACAATTTTCTTATTACATTGACAAACTACGAAAGGATGCGTGAGGTATACAGAGGTCGGCTAGCTCCAAACACGTAGAGATTTACGATTCCCACGCTTGTTTTATGACTCTATTAAGCCTCGCGTTGTTATCATTTGTCATAGTGATAACCTCTTTTGGAAAAGTAGGCAGCGAGAGCGCTTTAATAAAATACATTACTAAAACCTACAAAACACACAAAAAAAAAAAATCCCAAACGTCCTATAATTAATAACTCACTCTATGATGGATATTCCATTTTTTTTTCCTTACCTCCAACCGTACTTATTCCACCTGCCACCGCCATTTTGTCCAGCAATTCTTCACCTTCCCCAAACAAGAAACGTTCAAAATTTTCCCCACTCGCGTTGGCATGTTGACCTTCTCCTACCCCTACCTTCCGACACGACTAACTTAGGTTTACAACAGGGCGACGAACAAATTTGAAAGTCAAAAGTTTAAAGAAAACAAGCAATATATTCTTCTCCCCCGAAGCCAAGCTCGAACATCTCTTGGCACAGTTTCCATCGCCTTGACATGGATTTGCCTCGCTTCGTTCCATCACCGAGTGAAGTAACGCGCATTAGGCAAAGAAAAACCTCCTAAATCAAATACAAATTTGAAAGAGTAAAAGCGAGAAAACAACGTGCGAACACGAAGAAAACTTCTCACTTCATAACATCTCTCGCCTCGAGTGTCTCTTATCAAACTCGGAGCGAAGAAGAAAATAAGCACAAATGCGCTGTTCACACATTTCATAGACGCACAAAAACCACATTCACATTACGCTATATTATATTTCTTAAGGCTATCACTGACTTTATTGATCGTAAAATTCAACAATATCATTCAATGATAGATACTTAAAAAAATCGTGACTCCACGCCTCCAGGCCGCCAGTGGTGTTAACTCTCGCTCCTTCTCTCTCTTCACATATCAGTCGCGTTAAAAGCCATTGCAAGTACACTTGACTGACGATTATACGACGTGAGGAAGGAACATACGCGCGGTGTTAATCATGTCGAATGAAAGAGTGCGTCTAATACGCAACCGATAACACACCCCTCAGGCCAACGCGTGTTCACGTGAGTGTCAACCGAAATGGCCAAAAGGAAAGCGATATAAGTCAATATAAAAGACGGAGAGGGAAAAAACTATACTACAAACACACCGTTAAACCAACTTTTTACTTCTTCACCAACTCGAAAAAATAAATTGCTCGCATATTTATCATTTACACAATTTCTTCCCAAAAAAAAAAAAAAAAAAAAAAAAAAAAAAAAAAAAAAAAAAAAGTTTGCTATTGAAAAAATATTTTTTTGAACTTGTGTATGTAATTTGTGGTTTTTCTTCTTCTTCGTGCATCGCTGTCGTCGAACCCGGAGCAATGAAAATATACTACCTCTAGCGAATACCCTCTCTTACTACACACACACGCAGAAAACTCCCTCGCGCACTGGGCTCTCGGAGAGACTGGCTTTGGGCGCGCGTTCTAACTGTTATCACCGCGATAACAATGGCGTCAGCTGGACCCACCCGCCCATAAAAGAGGATGGATGGCCACAGTTTTCTCACTGCGCCTGATTAACCGTAAACAATACGACTTCCTCCTCACCATGTTTGTCCCAACTCGCAAAATGTACCTCAACGTTTTAACGACCTGTCCGCGCTACAACGATACAGAAAACGCGGGGAGGAAGCGAAAACAAAACGAGGAGAAAGAGAAAGAATTTTTCTCTCTCTCTTTCTATCAAACGATTTAATTTCGTAAAATGGACAATTGGATAAAACAGCAAAAATGTCAAAAAATATAAACTTGAAACGTGGGAGAAAAATAAGATAATCGATTGATTGCGTTTAACTTTTGAAAATATTCCCATTTCCGTCTTCCTATTTCCAACGCAAATTAAATTTTACGCCCTTCTAATTTTTCAGCTGCAAAATATTTTTCCAAAAATTGCGGACGAGCGTCAAATGAATGGAAATAATAAGAAAATTTAACCGAAAATTCACAGACGCCCATCAAGATTAATTTCCAACCAAAGTGAAAGCGACGGCTGGAAAGCCATCGTGCCACTCGCACGCAGTCGACTGAATGCAACCTCGTAGATAGCCGACAGGCTTACAACGTGGCAGTTTGATTTCCTCACCGCTCCGAAATTGTATTAACGGATTGAAAACGATTGTCGCACCTGCCCTTTCCCAAACAACACAAAAAACACTTTTATTTTCAAATTGAAATCGATGCTCAACTTAACCTTCACCGCCCCCTACCGATAACACCACGAAAAAACAAGAACAAAATCAAAAGTTATAATTATTTAAAAGTTAAGTGTACACACAGAGTATCCCTCGAGTAACCCCCGTCAACTCGACTACTACCTTTTATTTTATATTTTTTTCCTCATCCTCTGTTTTATTCAACAAACAACGTTCTAGTTATGTAAATATTGTGCATGCATATGCAGGATTTTTGCCCCTCACTTTCTTCATGGCTTTTTTCTCCCCTATTTTTCTTCTTTATACGTGCGTTGATCGCAAATGGCACATCAACTCGGTCGATCTTTGGACCCACGCTCCCGCGTCTCTCAAAAAGTGCGTAGATGGAGGAGGAGGACTTGCGCTATGCGGAAAGCCGCTCTGGTCGCGCGGTCACGTCTAAGGCGCAGCAAGAAACGCGTCGGCGGAGTGCATGTAGGCGAAAGAAGGAGCTCTTCTCTCTGAATTGCAATTGCCGCGGGTTTGAAGAGCGAGAATTGAAACATCGCTACGTAACGTTTGAAGCGAAGCAGAGGGAAGAACGCTTTGTTATCTTTAATCGGAGTCATTCCTTCCCGTTGGCTTAAACGTCGTGCTGACCAGTGGTCACCACGGGGTTAAAGAGAGACGAGTCACAGCGGGAAACTATCTCAAAAAGGAGAGGAGAGTTTTAATTTGAATTGTTAATGTGCCTCAAATGAGAACTCTTGCTCATATTTAGATGGCAAAGCGAGATTGGTCTCTGCGCACGAAAATTGGCCTCAGAGATCCGCGATGAGCTTCGCGCCCTCTGTTTCCGCCACCATCGTCGTCGTCGTCGTCGACCCGGTTCGCTTTATTAAAGTGACGAATACCCCGCGATCAATTTCGTACACTTTTATTGATTAACGCGGCATTCATCATTAAATACATTCATTCGTTTTACTCAACGACAGGAGCATGATGCGGCAGAAATCGACGTTGACGAGTTTGCTCTTGGGATTTACACCAATCGTAGAAATTGTACCCATCGATCATCCGCGAGGTAAACTAAAATCAATTGCTTCTCTCACCTAACACCTTAAATCTACAACCGCGTTATACTCATCAACACCCAATTCCAAAATTTTCATTTTTTTGCCTACAATCTACAAAAAAAACGAACATTTTTTGTGATTTTTTAAACTAAAATTCACGTCAATACACCATTAAAAAATAACAAATTTTCTCAGTTTTGATTCGTTACCTACTCCATAAAAAAAAAAAGTGAGTGTTACTCACGAAACCAATACTGCAAAAATATCATTTCAACATCGCACGTGACACCGTTTGTCCTCACGAAATATACTCCTTGCAACATTCATTCAAACCTATCTCTGCTCTTTATTATTCATGCAAGCTTGTGTAAAAGCTATGGCGGACTTACACGCACAATTGCACCGAGTACCCTAGTCGCTGGAATGGAATTGCCACACATACAGAACGTCGTGTGATACTGTGGCAGATTCACGGTAAAGCAACAACCAACCGACCAACCAGACAGGACGCAAAATCCTGATACCCAAAGAAATAAAGAAAAAAAAAAAAGCAAAAAGAAAAGAAAGTAAGAAAAAAAAAGACAAACAATTGTTTGTCTACAAGAGAACAAGAAAGTGATACAAAACAGATTTGTGGCCAGAAAAGAACAAAGAATGGCATCAGCAGCAACAACAACTGAAAGACATTCTCATTCGATCCAACACCTTTTATCTCCTTATCGTGCTCTTGTTCATCCACAACACAATCGACTGGTACTATCAGCTAAGCTAAAGTAGTACTACAATACTGTACTACGTGATCTTAAACCTGCACAACGATTTTCTCAACATATAAAATACTTAATTAATGATTTGTAACGTAACTTTACGATCCAACAACCAAAATCGTAAACCGTAAAAACGATATTTTCTATAAAAACACCTACAAAGAGAGTGTGAAGAAAATCGCATCATTTAAATGTAGATGAACGAGAAAGCTGTTTCTCACCGTACGTGCAAAACCAATTCCTCTACGTCAACACTCCGCATCCTCAACACAAATCCATGGGAAAAAAAGAAAGAAAATCACCTGTGCAAGACAACATCGATCTCGCCCCACTCTAATTATTTATACTTTTCTCGCTGATATCCTCTAACACCCCACAGGGTTGGCGTTCTCGCACGACCACTAAAAATCTTTAGCGCTCCGCGCTTTTATAATTAACTACATCACAAAATTTTTTTAATAAAATATTCAAGTACTCACCACTGACGACTGGCAGGAGAAACAGCAAAGCAACAGCAAGCATGGTGGAGCAAAAACAGTAAAAGGACTACTGTCGAAAGCAGTTCGGTTTCAGTTTCACCAGAGTTTATACTCCACGTCGTTATTTCAGTCTGCAATCGCGTTATTTCAGGAATGAAGTTGAGCTGAATTGTTTTTCGTCACTAAAATACGAGGGTAGCGAGCAGCGGCTCACGAGCCATCATCGCACAAAGCGAACGCACTGTGGCTGAGTTGATCGCGGCTCTGCCAGTTATGAGATGCTGTTCTTCTCACGTTCGACGACGACGGAGCCAGCTAGTGTTAAATCCGGGAATCCTCAACTGCATGGAACAAAAACCGCGCCAGTCTGTAAATAAAATTATTAATTAAAAATAACATTACAAAGGAATTAATATATATAAAATTCACCTAGTTTTAAGTTTTTTTTACAGTTTTTTAAATTTAATAAAAAAAAATTTTTTTTTGGGGGGTAATAAGAAACCCGGATTGTTATTTCAATTTGGATTAAATTTTGAGAGTTTAATAACGTCGATGAATATTTAAAAAAAAAAACAAAGTATGAAAATCAGTAACATTAAACCGGTTTCTTAAAAAAAATAAAAAATAAAAAATAAAAGTCGAGACAACAAAAAATTCCAAAATACCAGTTTCCATAGCAACCCAACGAAACGAGAGTCAAGCTTAACTATCTACACCCGCACGAAACATCCAAGATACTATCATTACCTGCTGACATCATCAAATTATCAAATTTTATAATTTTTTTTCCTAACTCGTAACACGGATCAATATTTTTAACATATCCATCTTAACCTTACTACAGTATTAAAAACAAAGAACGATCGAAGAAAACACAAAACTCAGTTTTGCATATGAATAAATATTTTCGGAGTCTAAAACACATACCCTCCAACGATCCGTCGTAATCGATTTTTTGAACAAATATATAGAACATATAAAAAATATATACATATTAAAAAAAAAAAAAAAAAAAAAAAAAATTGGTCGACTTTCGTGCACCCAAAAAAAAAAAAAAAAAAAAAAAAAAAATACGAAGACTACCACAACTCGTGCCACACCCGATACAATAGCCAGATAATTACACGCGACGTCCAATCGCTGACCGACGGACAAACTGCTCCGGGGATCCTTAGTAAACAGGGAGAACACAAACACACGCAGCTTCTCGCTGGCTTTCTCTTGCTCTCTCTTTCCTCTTTAGTTAGTTCATATAGGAGAGTGCATGATTAAATTATGTCAGTCATACACACCCATTCATTAGTACCCATCGCAATTAGAAATAATATCTCAGCTTTAACGCGATTTCGGACTTTAAACGTGCATTTTGTACCAAGATTTTGTAGTTTGATCGTTATTTTCCTGCAAATCTGCCAACGGCGTTAGGTTCATTTTGGGTCAATAAAATTTTCAATAATTAAAAAAATGTTGAAAAATTCGAGATTTGCTTAAAGGAAAAAGTGGTGTAAATAAGTGTTGTAAAATGAAATTGTTGAAATAGTGTGAATAATTCGGTTTAGTTAATTTTGGTCGGATTTTATTGCAAAGTATGTCGCACTTTACATTGTGGCTGCGCGAGGTATTTTCACTCGAAGCCGCGAGCTTCTCGGTGAAGAGTTCCACTTGTGCGTAGATTTGACCGATATTCCGATAAATTTGATGGAAATGTCGATTTTAAAGCCCCTTTCTAACGGTGGTGAAAAATGGTTAAGAATGTATATACGCGCCATCTAGCGTGAATCTCCAATAATGTTCTTACGGAGGCGATTAGATCTCAACTCAACCAATGAACAAAATCGAAAATATAAATCCTACGTTCGACATAACTTTAAAAAAAAAAACCAAAATAAAAATTTCAAACAATTTTTTTTTTCTACGCATGAAAACGCTATGCGTAAAATAACGCGCACTGCAGCTGCTTCCATCAATACAAAAATCCAAATTCCAAAATAAACGCGAAACTCGTCATCGCTACAATTTTTTTCCCTTTTCTCTTTTCACCCACCCCAACCCCCTCCTTATTCTTTCATTACAAAAATACATCTCGCAACTCCAACATCACCGCACGTTGAAAAGTACTCGCACGAAAACACGCAAAAAAAATCAATCCGCAGATTAATCAAAGATTTCGAGAAAGAGAGAGAACGCACGACGCACAATCTCTCCCTTCTCCTTCGCGCACCAAAAAAGAACCCAACGTCTTTGATCTCGTTTTAACTTATTTTTTGATCGTCAGTACACTACACCAAAGAAAACCAGCAACCAAGAAAATTTTCCTTCTTCCCAACCAAACCCTAAGGCTCGCAATAACAAGAAATGAAAATGGTGATGAGATAATCCAGTTACCTCGCACAATCGAACCAAAGATTATTTCACCCTAAATACAAAATTAAACCCAAATTAAAATTCCACCACCACCACCACAGATCCTCGTAATCTTTTTACTATATATCTACTTGTATAAACCAGTGCAGTTGACGGTGGTCAGCAATATCTTCGCCACTGCTCATATAATGGCGTAAAAAAAAATGCAATCTACAGTGTGTAGTGGTGACCGAAATGGAATTCAGTGAGATACGCATCTGCAAGAGATGGGGACCGGCGGAAATGAAAAGACTCTTGCTTTACGATACACAAATCTTCATCATAAACATACACTCAAAGTCGGCTACTTTGTGATACTAGAAGTTGCAGAGAGAAAGAGAGAGAGAGAGAGATCAATGCCAGAAATCTACTCTCACCGAAAGGCTCTCTGGATTTTTATTTATCTTCCGTGTAATCAAAACTTTCTCCTAAAAATTTATTTTCAGGATTTTCTTCGTGACGACTTAATAATCTTGACACAAGAAAATTTTTATTCACTAAATTTAAACCATTTTCAATGACGTCACCAAAAAACCCATTTTTTTTTTTTGTTGCGGTTTTTTTGTTGTTTTGTCTGCATTATCGATTAGAGCAAAAAAAAAAGAAAAAGAAAAAATAACGTATGACTGCAGGATCTGGCAAGCAAGGTCCAATGACTTTTTACAGTTGCCAGTGGACTCGTGCGTTCTCTACTTCTTTTTACGCAAGGGCAAAAGGGCCTGAGCCATATCGGGACCGCACGAGAGGAAATGGGAGCCGAATTCAACACTTAATGTAACGATGTCACTCCAGTGAAAAGACAGACCACGACCTCGAACTGACAACGGAATAATACGCCAAGAAAGAGCACGTTGCTTACACGCGCGCGGAGATCACTGTAAAAATCGCATTTTCAAACATCAAAAGACTAAAAAAAAACAAAAAAAAAAAAACATCTACAAGCAAAAAAATAAAAAGAAATAAAACGATACGAATCAAGACAGTTCGCGAATACGACGAGAGAGAAAGAGAGAGAGATGGAAAAACTGGGTGAGGTAAAAAGCCATCAAACTTTGGCAGCTCTAACAACCATCAAACGCGAACAATAAAAGTACAGAAAAAGTTGACTTTTGGCACTAGACGAAAGCCATCAATGTGTTTGATAGCCATACTAAACTGTTGGACACACATCCTAAAGTTGCATCCATCTCCCACACGCCCACTTGCAGACAGTCGAAGAGCCTCCCACAGTCTGATGAAAACACACAGCCGCCATAAACAACCAAACCACATGCTCAAAATCAAGACACAATTTGCCGATTCACCAAACGTGCCAAATTTGGTTATGTCTTAAAGTCAAATTTCAACTTTTAAAAAAAAAAAAATATTTTTTTCCATCTGCGGGATTCGAAAGTCAAACTTTCAGAAAATTAAGTTCGGTATAAATTATCCATTATTTCGCACGACCAGATAGTTTTAAGAAATTTTTAATTTTTGTTCAGTGGGACTTTAGTAATTATATTATCTGACGAGGGTCTTAAGAAAAGAGACAACTGGAAAGCGAACCAGCTAATTACTCGGCAGACTTACGAAATGGCGGAGTTCATTCATCATGCAAAACGAAAATCGACGGAGAGTGAGCCGTAAAAAATTATTTTAAAATTTATGTCAATTTCTAAGAAAATAAGGGCACGAACCACGTTTTACTTTCACCTGACTAATTACCAATATTTTTACTTCCCGAGCCGTCACTCAAAACAAAAATTAAAAAAAAATTAATAATATAAAATATTTAATATAAAAAAAAAAAACTTTATTTATAACTCGTTAAACCAATCAAAATCAAGTCAGCGTGAAGAAATGGAACGATTTGTACCCTTTTCCCAAGTAGAATGAATTTGCATACTTCGCACACAAACTATGCGCGGAATTTGCTGCACGCACTCGCGAGATGCAATGTCGACAGAACGCTCTTGCACAGCGAAAAATCTGTCATATAAAAGACAACTCCCACCAAACGTCAACTTTCCCAAAAAAAAAAACAAAAATCCAAAAAATATGTAACTAAAATAAGAAATAGTCATTTTTGATAAAATTTCTGAAATTTTCAAAAACGTGTCACTTTTTACACAAACGAGGAAAAAATATTCATAAATAACTAATTTAACACGAATAAAACAGTCATCACGCAAAATAATATATTTATCCACGTATTTTTCAAAATATCTATATATATACGAAAAACAACCAGAAAACTCCAAAAACTTCTAAAAAACTGCACCGTCAGTAATTATTAAACTAACGATTACGCAGCAAAAACAATATGTCAAAAAGATTAATTTATTCCGCCTTTACATAGTAAGCAACAAAACTCGTCGTATTTTTCAAATTGAAAATTCAAATCGGCGTGCAACTTGTCACTAAACATCTCCACACCCCTCCAAAAAAAAAAAAACTACCGCAGTCTGTTTCGGGAACCGACGAAGAAGGAAACAGTGAAAAGTGCGAGCAGGAAGAATCCTCGTGCCACCTGTGCGCAACAACATTATTGATTTCACCCACGGACGACTTCGGATTACAGAAACACCGCTAAGGCCGCGTGGGAGACGCGATGAAATTATAATGATATCAGCAGATATATTGAAGCTGAATGGAGCAAAAGCTGAGGCGGTGCTGACATACTGCAGAGCACGCAACGTGCGCGGGGCATGAGATGTCACCAGACGCCGTAGTAGCTTCACATAAAATTCAATGTTGCAGAAAAGCGACTAATAGATAACGCGATACAGCCAATCTCCAACTCTGCCAGTTCAAAAGTGCGCAAAATTAAAGACAAACTGACGAGTTGGTCTTTAATTTTGTTTGCTGACAAATTGTTTCAGTTTAAACTTTGAACTCTGCAAATGGGAAAATTTTATCTTACAAACCAACCAACTCGAGAAAGAGAAAGAGAAAACAACAATTTTTGCGAAACTTAGTCTGAATTCAATTAGCAGCTGCCGTCTTCATTTGCAAACGGATGAAAAGTAAATATTATTTCATGACTTAGTAATTAAAGCAAACTGACGACCTAATTTATGGTAATTATAGCTAGGGTGTTCGAATTCAAATTCGGATTTCCAACTCTACGTCACATGCTTATTGGTCTCTAATCTACATTTCTAATTTTCCCAATTTAATTTCAAAAATAAATAAAAAATAAAAAAATAAAATAAAATGTCAATCTTCCTCGACAACCTCTGACGAACGATCGTTATAAAATTTACTTTACACATTTCCAATTACCGAATTTTGACAATTTTTCATCCCAAACAAAAAAACAACCACCTGTCAATCAAATGACAAACCTAACATTCGTGACACCGCATCACGCAACCTTACAACCAATGTAACTAATTAACTTCACTGATATAATAATAATAAAATTAATATTTTTACAGTACACTTCACCCAAAGAAAACATTTTTTCCTTTCTATTCACAGCAGTCCTCGGTGACTTTTCATCGATGTAGATCCGTCATATCGGCTCGTAATCGGATTTCCGAGACCCGCGCACGAACGTCATACACGAAACCGCTGAAAAACGACAACGATAAAGAAAAGATGCTAGAAGCAAAGTCCGTTATCAAACAGCACCATGCAGTATTCTTCTTCTACATATGCTGGTTGGTTCCACCAAACGGCGCAACAACCGCGCGGTAAGCCAACATTTTCCAACAACGCAACCGCACTTTTTTATATATATATTATTATATTATACTATACCATTTAATAACCTTTTATAGTAGTTACCGTGCACTTCGTCCTCTCATCAGACGTAATGATGAACGCAACGTCACGAATGTCGAGAAAAAAAACTAGAAATAGATCTTTCCTTATAAACAACGCACAACGCCTTGATAGGTAAACAAAAGACAAGACAAACTCATTTCTTCCAAACAGCTCCTTTCAAATTTAACCCAAAGTGCACTTAATGAAATTAAACTACCAAGGCTAGCTTTAAAAGGTGTGGTCAAACGATACAATGCGAAGAGGCCATAAATACCGAACGTGAACTACAAACTAAAAACAAAACAGATAAATAAAATAACCAACGACCAAAAGAATAAGAAATAAGAAATAAGAAAAAGACGGATAATTCCCGCGTAATCCGTATCATTCCGCATCGCTGCAAAAACTAAACCGCTTACTCGCGAATCGCGATTGCTGCGCCCAAATGACAAATGACAACTATACCCGGTGTCATCACCGTCGAAACAGTCTCGTGCCGTATTAAGGATGATTAGACCTCCGCTCCCCGAATCGATGAGACGTTCCGCAAGCGGCAAACGAGTAGTGACTGAAAACATCAAAGATTCACCCGCTCGAAAACGAGCACAACGGCATGATAAACGCACTTTGGCAGAGATTTCCGTGACAGATGAGCTCAACAATGCAAACAGAGGGGCAACCTGAATAATTCATTGCAGGTAGTCCGCGCCTACTTTCTGTACGACGGGTTGTTTAGTTGATTTTAAAATTCACCTCATGAATTGCAAAGGTGACTCTTCTATATGGTAATAACCAAGGACGGCAACCAATAGGCTCTCGTCGTCTCTTCTCCAACTAAAACCGTTCGTCCTCGACTCCGCGACCGGTGTTGCTTTATCCTTAAACCTCCTGGCCCGTTGTTGGTGAAGAAATTTTTCTCTCTCATTTACTTAAATAAACTCGATAAACGCGTCGTGTTCGCGGGATCAACCGCTTCCGCGTTCGGTTACACGGACGTGACTAATCTTTTATTAAAACTGAAATTCGCCCAACGACTTTGTCATTGATTTATTCCCTCAAATATAACGCAATGAGATAATAACCATTCATCCACAACTCTTCCCACCATTAAAACCATCAAACTAAGATTTAGCGAGCAAGTCACGACTTGACGCCAAACAAATTTGCACACTTTTTTGAATTAATTAATAACCCTAAAAAACTTCAACGTTAAAAATTGATGAAAAATCCCAGTTTCACTTTAACCGCTCGATACGTAAACAGCAAACGGTATGCTCGTCTACGACGCTAGTCGCTACGTAAAAGCAATCGAGAAATATAACGGCTCAAATTTCAAACCCAGTTTTCGGGTGGGAAAAATTGCGCAATATTTCATCACCGTTCGTCGCCTACATTTCAAACAAAAGTTGCTCAACCCATTTATAAATGGCAGTCAGTTTTCGGTAATGCGGCTTTCACATCAGCTGCGCATTCCAGACGCTACTTTCCAATATAATACAACGGGTCATGAACGAGGCGACCAATGTCATTGAAATTCCACGGGAGAAATTTCCATCGAGTTTGCGCGCTTGACAGTCGTACCTGAACTCTTTTCTCCGAGGCTTTGTATCATAATGAGAGTTGACTATAACCATTAAATTGATGTCACCCGTAACACCCCAACTGACCCTTTAAGCTTCAAACAATTGTCATTCTCCGCGCAAATGGAATCGCGCAAACTCAGCTCGACAAACATATATCATTAAACAAAAATTTCCCTCGTTTCAACTTTTGCCGAGCTACAAAAATTTTTACATCCTCATTCGCCATAAAATCAATTCCGCAACAACACCACCTGTCAACGATTCCACAAACCGCCTTTTTAAAGACGAACCAACGCCTCTACCCCACTATTAAAATTAACCGCATCGGTTTAAAAATAAACAACGCAGTTTGACGCGCATCCTCAAATGAGCAAGTTGCTCACAATCGGGTCATCCTCATTTTTAAAACATTTAAGTGCAGCGCGCGTTAAGGGAATTTGACAATGTTTGCCCTCGTCTAACGAACAGTCAAAGCAGCACTGATTTCATTACCGGATAATGATGTTTACTCGTGTATCCTGCAGTCAAAGAGAAAGCTTTGTCAGTGATAATCTAACGCGGCGTTTTGTAACGAGAAAACATTCGGTGATTGAACTGCTCCTGACACGCGATTGAATAATTAATGATCCATCAACGCCTCGCACGGCAGACATCGGCAAAAACGAACACGAACAAATCCTCGCGAGACTATCACGTTCCTATCTCTAAGGAGATCATGAATTATGTATAACGAATAGAATATCTTACCGCGCACTTAGTTCTCATCTTTTCACTGCCTCGCATTACCGTTGATGTCCTGTTTTTAAAAACCGAGGATTAAGCATCAAAACTACGCTGTGTATCTAATTTATAATAATTTTTTACATAATACTGAATTAAATCACATGTTCATTTGTTTTATTTTATTTATATATTAATTAATAACTGCATTTCTCACATTAAAATTTATCGCAGAACGAAATGCAACACCAAAAAAATCAAAAAAAAAAATCGAAAGTCGTAAACATAAAATTCACGGAATCAAATTTCAACGCCTCACCTTTTTTTACACTCGGGGTGTAAAATTACGTTATTGGTATAGAATGTAGCATAGCATGAGCAAATTTCGCCTATGAAATTAGCTCACTGCGTGTGTGCTGATCGCGTTACCGAACTGCATTTTCAGCGATTGTTTACGCCATCACGCAGCACGCACTTTTTGCTCCACTCGAAACATAGAGAAAAACAACAAAACGCGATAAAACAGCAGTAATGACAGTGTCATTTACCACAAAACAACCAAAAAATAAAACGAGCCATGTCAAGAACAAGAATAACGAGAAAAAAGGGCCATCGTCCCTTTTCGCACATCGCATTTGCCAAAACTCAAAAAAAATCACCACGTGCGGAGAATTATTTATGCGGAACAACTTCACATTCTAACTTTGAACTATTCATAAATAACTAAACAAATTACAAAATAACCCTCGCAAGACGATCAAAAAATATATAATAGCCTGATAAGATCGCCTAGTAAAAATGCTTGTCAATTTGGAATCCGTGACGTATGTTGCAATTAATATGATTGGTAGCCGAGTAATAAAAGAGCGACCTCTTCGTTCGTGGCTTCATTAAAGTTCCTCCGCTAGAAAGAACGTTCATTCATCAGAGGTGCCATTACGCCACAACCTGGAAAAGGGGATTTTTCGTAATGGAAAAGCAATACCATACACGACGACGACTGCTATATTATACCGGTTCCATTAAATGCATTTCGATTGTGTCAAAAGTGAAAAAGAATAAAAAAAGAAAAAATCCGTGACATATAATTGCTAAGGTCAACGTAGCAAACGCAGCTGCGGATTTTCTACAAGTAAAGCAAATAAGCAGTGATATCGTCTTTTAGTTTGTCTTATTTAAGATACATAATTACCAGCAACCGAGTGTCCAGTTTTGCTCTTAAGACCTTTTCCACCTGGTGGTGAATTTGCATAAAAATGCGAATATCAGTGCGGAATTTTAATGCGAACGACGACGACGACAAATTGCGTCTTGTTGTTGTTGTTGTTAAGCCTGGAAACTTGGATTCAGATTTATCATCTCGTTAATTGACGTTACTTGGGTTGAAAGAAAAATTGTGTAACTATCTCGACATCAATCACGACTATTTTTATCAAATTCCGAGTAAAAACTGACCAACTCACTTTGGGGAGAGAAAAAAACAACATTATCCATTTGCAACCACAAAACTCCGCCTTTTCCTTACTAACCACGTTTCGACTTAATGTACATTACAACCCTAATTTTTTCAAACTTTTCATCGTATCTGTAACGGTAAATCAAAACTCCATCACATCATTAGTAGAAAAATTATTGCATACGTGACTGTTGAACAAAAACAAAAACAAAAACATTTCATTTCAAAAGCGCCGTTAGCCAAGCCCTTAAAAACCAATACTAAAAATAAATGTAATATAAAAAGAGTAATAAAAAAAATATATTTTAAAAATAGAATTTCTTTAAATAAAGTGCGCTATACAATATCTGAGGCGTGGTTCAAAGTGCTCCCAAAAAACGACGTGTCACATAATCTGATCGCCATGACACCAAAAAAAAAATCAAAATGACATGTTTTCTTTTCGATGGATAAATTTAATCCTGTTTCCGTGTAAATTATATATGACTTTATTCAATTCTTCAAATAAGTAAAGAAACTTGTTTTCAACTCCATTTTTTACTTTCTTTTTGTGATAAACTAATAAACACGAAAAAAAAGGGTGTAAAAAAAAATGTTGTCGTAACAAGGGTTTAAAGTCTTAAAATGTGCCATCTTCGTTGACTGCAAACCACCAAGTGGCAACACTGCTGACAGACTTCATTCGTCGTCAAAGGAACTTGATTCAATTTCCAGGCGCTGAAAAGTGCTAATCGACAACGTGCAAACTAACACGACTTTTCGATCAATACTCGTCCGTCCCCACGCATAATCTCGAGCCAGCACTCTTGGCAAATACAGAAAACCGAACGGAATTTCAAAAATTTTTATGTGTAAAACTAATATTTAGTTTTTTTTGCAATATGATATTGACTAAAGTCACCAAAAACAAAAATAAATTCGGTTAAATTGGGATTTTTATTACAAAAATCTGTCATTAAGCGATTTTATAAGAGCGATAAAGTATACGAAATAACCACATCTCGTGACGTTAAAAAATTAACGCGTTTTGGGAACGACATCGTAAAAAGATTAAAGGGATTTAACAACTTTTTTGACGTTAAATAGAATAACAAGTGAAATAAATTAAATAAATTTAATCAGGGAAGATGATTAAGAAAATTTTCTTTTGAGGCGACGGTGAAGAAAAATTTTAAGATTAATGCAATCAAACGTAATGAAGCAGTAAAAATTCTAACTGTTTGAAATCTTATTACGAAAGTGGCATTTCTCAATTGTCAACTTTTCAACTCGTTAGGCACAGCTGCTGACTCTTGAGATGATTTGAGAGATTGTCTGTCGTCTTTCTCCCTCTTTTTCAGTATTCATCTTAATCCCCGAGCTCACAAAATTAATTTCCTCTATCCGTGATCCCAGATTTTCAACGTGTCACTCCATTTATCATTTTTTAGTACAGGAATCGCAAAAAAGCAATAAAAGATTCCAATTCGAGTCTGACTAATAAAAAGAAAAATTGAACTGTTTGTCGAGCTTACAACTACCTCACTGAAGTCGCACAAGACAATTGGTTTTCTCTCACTTTCTTTACACAAACAAATCACATTTGTTTCAACCGAATTAACTCAGCAGCCTATATATTGATCGGTGAATAAATTAAAATTTATTTTGCTTACCGTGTGGGAAAAAATAAATT
This sequence comes from Stigmatogaster subterranea, assembly GCA_034696085.1. Lineage (NCBI taxonomy): Eukaryota > Metazoa > Arthropoda > Chilopoda > Geophilomorpha > Himantariidae > Stigmatogaster > Stigmatogaster subterranea. The sequence goes on along the minus strand of JAQIWS010000275.1, from coordinate 12,865 downwards.
TTTGCATCATTTTTGTCCTCTGAACGATTTTTCTTCAAATTTCAGTGGTGGAAATCTTCCTTCACGGTGTGAGATTTGTTATTAATTGATGTTTTTGAGTAAATTTTGGTGTAAAGTTGGTAATTTACCTGTTTATAACTCCCATAGGCTTAACCATGGGCTTAACGTTAAACATGGCGACGTTGTCGTTGAGTCACGCGTTGAGTACATAACCTCAACGGAAATGACGTCATTAAATTTTCAGCAAAGTTAAAATTTGCTGACTGTAGTTAAATATCTGTATATATTATAGATTAACAATCTGACCAAAGCAATAACTTACTATAAAATCGTCTTATCGATTTACATCGCTTGATCAGGTATTAGCCTCGTGCGCAGGTCTCTTTCGGTAAAACTAAACCAAGGCACGCAGACGACAACACGAAAATCCGAAAATAATTACAAGGTACGAAAAGAACAACGTCTTTATTTAATTTATTTTCATTTTATATACAAATAACGTCGAATTTGTCTCATTCAAGAAATAATTAAACCGATGATTGGAGAAGGAGTAAAAAAGTATTATATTCCTGGTCCCTTTTGCACTGTTCACTCGGCAACAACTTGGTCCCTTGACGCACAACACACAGCAGCAGAAGTTCACTCAAATTTGATTGCTGTCTTCACATAAAAAGACAAGTTACCTCATCAGGCAACACGTTAGGCCTGACATCATTCCAACGCTCAGAAAAGCGCCTCCAAAATCCGATCAGCTGCTCCATCATGTCTGGGGCGGCGAGCAATGGCGGGAACTAGGGCGACAACAGCCGTTGTGCAGCTCTTTTGTCGTAGGCACTCGAGGGCACGGGAGTCCTGTAGAATAGGCACAAGATCAATGATTTTGTCATGCACTTCACGTACAGGCAGCACAAACGCCACGTGTCCTTCTTTCAATTTACTCAGTTAGTAACTTAAAAAATATATCTACGTTTATTTTATTAATGTACTTTTTCCATTAAATCTAGACTCCAACGAGCAATGAGAAATTTGCTGGCTTCTGTCAACAGAACATTCGTCACGGTTAATGACGTGGAAAGGATAGTTTATGTTATCTAATTCATTTTTAAAAGGAGTGAGTATTTAAAATAAAGAGTAAAAAATTATTTACAAAAGATGAAGAAATCGCGCATCGGAAACATTAATTTCCACCGAACACGTTAGACTGTGTTCAAAAGCCACTTAGCGCAAATACTTTTTAACTTTAACCCACACATAAATTCCCGTCTGCTTTTCAGTTCTCGTTATCTCGTTGAAATAAACACATTCGTTGGGTCTTGGCTCTCAGCCACGTCTCATCGCATTAATATTGCACCAAGTGAAAACGCACTGATTTTCTTTCCACTCCAGCTCTTAACTTTTTTCTTTCTTCTTCTTCTCTTTACATTTAAAAGCTATTTTTAAACTCAGTAAAACGCGAGAGGAGTTTACTGAAACTAAGACTTAAAACAAGTCGAGATATTAAGCAGGAAGCAAAACGCCAAAAGAGAATTCAATAACCTCATTGCTAAAAGTCTGACGCATACATTAGTACGGCAGTCAACGACGCTCACTCGCTCGATTGTGGCTCATTCGGGATTCAATCCAATTAAACATTTCGCCACATGTGAGAATAATATTTGCACGCGGCTTCTAATTTGAAAGTTCGTTCGTGCAAGGACAATCTTTTCAAAACTCATCGCGAGCGAATAAATTCACTTAGTAGATTTTTTTCCCCACCTCGTCGTCGTCTCCTAAAGTTTAATTTATTTTTATTTTCAGAAAAATTCTACCTCCATGTTTGATACGGGTGCCGCGTACACGGATCAGCCCATCCTATCAGTGTTTCCTTTGGATTGGTCCAACGACATTTATCAACATTCCCATCATCTTCTTCCACATCACCATCTTCCTCCATTTCGTCGGACGAATTGGAATCAGGCCCGTGATAAAGCAAATCCGGGACTAAAATTTTACAATATTCACAAATAATTAACTTTATTTACACAAAAAAAAATGTTTTTATTTTATTTATCTACAAAACAGAAAAAAAAAAATTTAAAATAAAAATTCTCATTAGTTCAAAAACTATTTACAGCGACGCGTGTGTTTTCCATATTGGTCCCACGTGTGCCCAACGTCCACCGTCCGAGGTAAAGGTCCGTTTGATGTCCTATTATATCCACCCAATTCCGGACTGCCACCAGTGACCGTATCGTAGTCAGGCAACTGGTATCCTGACCCTATTTGACCAGAAGACAGCTCGACGTCACCCCTGGACAAATATGGACGGATGTCACTCCCCTGAGATTCTAAACCCAGAATAACAAAATTTTCGTTTTAAACCTTAAATCACGTTTTATTATGTGAGAAAAACAAACAAACAAACGCGTGCGGTTCATTAACCCGTTTCATACTTAGTTAATCAAAGACAAGTTCCTCCATCGGATCAGCACACAGCATTGAGGAAGAAAGTCCTCTTAGGTTAAAAGATCCAAAGCGCACGCGCCGTACGTTGTACACTCTCCGCGTGAGTTTGCTCTTACCCACGCCTAATTACCTCAAGAACACGAGCAGCTATTTAACGCAGCAATGAACGGATTAAATGATAATGAACTCGCCAACCTCTTCAACGTTCAAAACGGCGACGTATATATAGTTCAAGAGGCCTCAGCCGATACATTCAAAGTCTTAACGCGACTAAATAAGCCTTAGAGGAGCTTGAACCCTCGAGTGCAGTGCAGTCCGCAAACTGGAATTCAATCTTTTCAGGTTTATCTCGTGACAAGCTAGCCGACGGGTATAAAGTAAAGCGACGTGTAAAAGTTACGTCGCTACTAATTCTTTTCTCTTTTACACTAATTGTAGCAAAGAGTTAAGATTAATTGCTGCACTGCGCAAGACGCGCACAAACATTCCCAACAACTCGAGGATAATTGGAGTCCAGAACTATGTTGTAATTGCTACTGTGAAACACGAGTTTAGTTTTTTCTCTCCTCCTTTTACGTAATTGTTCAACGATTCATTATAAAAAAAAAATTCGGTTACGAGGGTCCAAAATAACGATCTTAATCCACGCGACTTTTCAACGCGTCGTTGCCAATTTTTATGACAATTGTGTAAAAAAATAAAAACTCGTAATACTTCTATGTGAACAATTTCGCAAAACGTACAACGATTAATTTCAGCAATAACAAAAATTGTTTCCGTTGTACTGTACCTTTTTTATATAGGTGTTCCTCTTCTGGCAGTTTGCTCGCTGGTCTTTTATTAATTTTGGAATAAAGGTCTTCTCTGCGCTACGAGAAAAAGACGAACACAATAAAACATTTTTCGATATACAGTATTAAATCACGCGTCGAACTGCGTAGCATCTTTAACCCATCAAACAAACAAAAAAAGAAAAAAAATTGCTTTTCTGTCCGCGTTGGTGCGCTGTAGACAAGAAAACCCATCGGTGTGAATACTTCTCCAACGATGGAGAATAATGCATCAGCGAGCAATCCATCATAGTTTTTCTTTAGAGTTGCAGTATAATGAAGATATGTATTGCTTTCATTTGTAGAATATCTTACGACTTCATCTATTCCTACAAATTGATCTACGTCAAAGTAGGCGTTGACTCGTGAACGAATTTTGATGTAAGTGATGAACAAAATTCACGCGCCCGAAACGCAGCTTAGCAACCGAGCGAGCACAAAATACTCAACATCCAGCAGCGACGAGGCTGTTTTTTTCCACATAATTTACGATTGCGTTTTCTTTTTTATTTTATTTTTCCCGTCCTTCTTCTACCAAAAAAAGCGGCGCGTTGAAGCTCATCGTTTGAGCTCAGTTGGCGCGGTAGTTTAACCGGACCATTACAAATCCCCGCTCCATTTGAGGCGGCAATCAAGCGCACGGCAGACATGATCATATTTACACACCTCAAAGGCAAACAACATTTGGCTCGATGCTCCATAGAATTCATGATTTATGGAACGCATAAAACTTTATAATCATTGTTTACGTATTGACTCGTTATAGGTTAAGTCCTCTTTCACCTGAATCAATATCACGCCTCTCGTGCAAAGATCAGCCACTGCGCGCTTGATGCGCGGCTTAACTCAAGCTTGGCATCAAGGATCAAACTCATTAACCAGTTCTCGTCATGCGTATTAAGTTATAGGCCTAATGCGAGAGGCTTAATGAATATAGTCCAAGTTGTAGTATGCTTAGGCGTCGGGCTCATTTCATTTTTAGATGATTGATGGAGATCAGTCCAAAGTTTAATGAGAATAAAAGATTGCGAACGACCCAGAAATTAATAGCGCGCTGTCATCCGGAGGGCACGCGTTTATGAGGGATGAATATATTCTAAATCACCATCATAAAATAACTTCTTGTTTCTGTTTTTTCTATCGTTTTTTCCTGGTCCTTTAACGCGAGACAAATGTGGCACCGTGCAGTTTTACCGTATATTATTCAAATAGTATCTTCAATCCCTCGCTCTTTTTCCCGCTTCTCTTTTTGTTCGCGGCAACACATTGCCTTCTAGCTACAACATCTGTTTCCACGAACACAGCTGTTATCTCCAGCTTTTGTTTCTTTTTTCTCTCACTACTCCTTGTCTTTTTCTTCTCCAAAGTGGAGATGTTTTTATTAAATTATACGGAAAAATCAATTCCTCCACAACCATACAGATTGCGTTTAAGACTCGGATGGTGGAACGTAGATTAAAGAGAAAAATAACGGACCAGAAAGGAGAGAACATCTGCAAATCTCTTATCTCATACATGAATGAAAGTGATACCAAATTGACAAATGTATTTCCTATGCACTCGGCTCTTGCCCATCGGTCGTACGAGACAACTTACTGCAGCTATAAAATATACACGATTCATCGATTTTGCCTCGAATACACACCTAAGTGACTTCTCAATCTCGCAGATAACGATTATGGAAAGCCAACACGCGCCGAGCCATTAGCATTATTGCAATAACAACGCAAAAGAGGAACTCAATCTTTTGCGCAATTTCCTTCTTAAATCCACATTTCTCGCGAGAACGCAAATAAACAAGCTTCTCACCATTGGTTAGGTGTGAGTAACGTCGACGCAGACACAAATCACTCTAATGTACGATGATGTAGTGGCGAACGTACACAAAGTGACACGCGCAGTCACCTAACTCGAAAAGCTCAGTCATTGCGAAACGCAGGATTTTCAAGTTTCATCCTCACCTCACGTTCGACCAAAGCCCAGCTTCTAAAGCCGCGTTAATTAAAGTAATTACTCTCTTCGCTATCTCCGACTGATCCGACCTCCGATAGGTGACGAGGGGAAAGGAAACAGGGCGAACAGTTATCAGTCGACTCTCCCGAGGCTAATCTCTTCCATCCCTCGAGCAGGCACAAGGAGCAGACGAGTCAATAGAAATGTTTAACCAAAAGGCGGCAGCTTCCGTTCCCCGATACATATGTTAACCGGAGCACATTCCTCCAACAACACACACAAACAGCAAATGCTGCGGGGATGCGTCGTCTTGGTAACCGATCGTTCACGAAGACGACCGTGAAAACGAAACTAGTGAACCGCGAGTTACTCACTTGAACTCGGCAAGCTCTCAGGAGAAACAACCGCCGTGGAATTAATATTACCACACCATTGCTCGCGTTATTTACTCTATTTTTCTCGTCTGCCATTTCGGTAATAAGACTCGGGGATATCGTGTAAAGAATTACGCAGTTGATTAAACAATTTCAAACTCGCGCTTGATACACAACGCGCAATCAATTCCGCTTATACGGATACCGCTAGTGCCTAATTGCTATGTTCGCTGATAAGACTTTGTGGGCAAAAGATGACAAATGGCCGAGCGCCACAACGCCGATAGATGCATTCGAGCACATTGCGCACTCGTCGAAATGGCTCAGCGCAATACTTTATCGGGGTATAGAATGAAAGGAGGAAGGAAAACGTGTACAACAACCGTTTTTCCTTTTTTTTTCTTCGTTTCGAATGGATCGAAATTTCCATTCTGCTTCAACAATTTCCTACTATAGTCGTTACAACGATTGTACCACACATAGGGGCAGCATACACATACACACACACACATAAGAAACTCTCCTTTTATATGCGGGCCTTTCAAATTCAATATTCCACCTCTGTGGAAATAACAACCGTGTAGACAAGACAATTTAAGACGAATTCGCCTGTCTATGATCCACTACGCGCTTAGATATTTTGTTGTAAACGGTTTATCAACTTTAAAACTTTAAAAAACTTCAAACGGAATCTTCGATTATACAATTTGGGGAAGAAAAAAAATATGGAACAAAACACGAGACGCTTTCTTCTTTAATAAAATGAAAATCCATTTAAACGAGAGACACGCAAGGAGTAAGCGCTAAATCACGATGGTGGTAAGGTTTAACAGTGATGACAGGCGATTTTAAGCACGTGTGGCGCCCATTCTCTTTCGGCACGCAGTTTGATTTGTATGCAATGTACGACGCGATTGGCGTCCTCCGCACACTACGAATAATGAATCCATTGGTGGCTCCCCGAAACGACACCGCTCTGCCGTGAGGCAACGTCAGGCGACAGCAGATATGGATGGTTATTATCCTCACTTACAAAAGGAAGATCAACCGCGCAAACTAATTAGGGGTTTCACTTTAGCGCGACGCGTTTAGACACAAATTCAGTCAACCATTTCTTTACCATTGACTCGAATAGCTAAAAACGTGCATTAAAAATTGTAATTCATTATCACCACAAAAGAAAAATAGGAAATTACATTTCTCTGAATTATCGCGCAGTTGTTTAAAAAGCGATTAGATATTACACGATTACAAACCACCACTCATAAATTTCCTGATGATGGGAGAAAATGTCTTTGTATTCGTCTCGTCCTCAATTTTTAATTATTTCGTAACAAAATATAGTTTTTTATCAACGCAATTCTATCGTCATTAATTCTTTCGCTCTTTACAAAACTTGCTCCCATTCGCAGCACTAATTAAAACTTTCAAACAAGCAAACGCAGAATGAAAAGCTGAAAAGAAAACTCACTAAGTCAGAAGAGGCGCGTTGTTGAGAGTTGCAAAGACTTCCTCCTCCTCCACCACCACCACCTCCCTTCTCCGTAGATAGTGTGAAACTCTGCAGCTGGTAACTGTCGTCATTATCCTTGTTTCCATGCAAAGGCAGCCTAAAAGTGGCGTAAGGGCACACATCTTCCGTCGCGTTGCCTGCGGTAAGAAAAACATCAAATTTCATTATTTATTCATACACAATAACGTTCCTTAAAAAAACCTTAAAAACCGAGTTATAAGACTACAACATCGATTCGCCCTTATTAAACTCGATTCCATTTCAGCACAAAAACGAAACAGTTTTATTTTTTTAAGTCGTTTCCTCAACGATTTTTATTGGTACGATCACCCGCAATAAAAGCAACGTTGCTGTCAGCACTTTTCCATTTTCTTTCTTTTTTGACCATTTGCTGTCTGCGTGACATACCACAGTAATTACTGCGCAACTTCGAGACAACGCGTGCCTGTCGGATTGCGAGACTTTTTCGCGGACGAAAGAAGACACTGTCGATTTCTTTCACTGCACCACCGACTCTTTTCAACCCACCATTACCGATTCCCCCTCGAATTTTACCGCCACTGAGTTGATTGCACGTGTTGTCAATCAGCAGCGAGCACTCGACCTCATTACTGTCCTCGCTGAATGACATGTATATGTATGTGCCTAGCTCAGGTATCTGCCACTCGATTCCAACGAGCGATTCCTGATTGCAGGGAGCGACGCAATTTCCAACATCCAGAATGGAGACATTTGTTGCTATTTCGGAAAATAAAACTCGACTCTCACGTACAGTAGAAGAGAGTATTTTAGTAGTAGTGCACTATCCCCCAAAACAGTTTCTTGCATGCGAGGACTGTGCCGCTTCGCAGGTGATGAGAATAAAGAAAAACGTGAGTGGAAATAAGCATCCATCGCACGAAAAGATTTACAAGGCACTTGCGCATTCGCATCAACGACTCTGTTAGTTTGTTCAAAAAATTTCTGCTCATCACACGTCTATTTCGATTTAACGTGAAAATTTCTTAAACAGATTTCGTAGTACCTGTCGTTTTAAACTTTTGTCGCAGTCCATCAATTTTTAACGCGCGTAACCTTGTTACCGAAGTCAAAACACGTTTTTTCAACGTTACCTGAATTCAAGAGGACGCCTCTGTTAATGTCGCAAGAAGTTGGCGGGTGAATTTTACGGACTCCTGTTGATCCGCGACTGGCGTCGTAATCTGCCGCGAGAGCGGCTTTCTTTTCTGGAGTACCGACTAAGTAACAACAATTTAAACCGTTAACACAAAACATTGTTTTTTTTGTCTTCTTCTTACTTTCCTGTCGAAATAACGATCTTCTTTTTCGATGAAGACAAAAACAAACTCCAACGATGATGGTTAATGTTAAAATAGTCGACGCGATAATGGGTACCACTACAGACACGTCTCTGTAAAAGGGCAATGAACTTGAAGGCGACCTCACTAACACTCCAGGTCCGACGGTACCTGAAAGAAAACAAAAATAATGGTTGTGCTTTAAGCATGAGTAAACTAGTTTCTACTTAAGTCGAACAGATTTCGGCCGCAAACTTTTCAAAACGAGCCGTGACGGCTAAGAACGAGCTTATTGTCAATCGTGGAACCTTAGGTGAAGTTCCAGAGGCGAAGGCTCAACGTGATCAAATTAGTGTTAATGCTACACTAATGTCAATTAAAAGACACTTTCCAGAACATTGAGTCGTAATCTGGGGCCTGCCTCAACATCCATTACGGCTTACTGCAAACATAAAGCAACCGCCTTCTAAGACCGCGTCAACGGAAACCATAACTAAGCGCAATTGGCAAGAAGACTCGAGACAAGGCGAGAATAAAATTCATTACTAAAGTCTAAGTATCCATTTGCAAATCTCCTCCAAAAATTGCTTCAGAAGATAAAAAACAAACAAAATTCTCTCGCACTTGATCACGATAAGAGATTTGCAACGATTCTTACAACCCCACAAACAACATTTTGGCGTCGAGATCCAACGACTCCAAGTATAGTCCTAGTGTTGAAATGTTTACAACGCACTTGGGACGCCAAGATAAATAGACTCGAGTGAGCAATCTGTACTGACCAAGTGCATTCCCTTGAATCAATAGAGAAAAAGTAATACATATCTATAAAGTACGCTGTTTGTAACCCCTCTCCACCAAAAAAAATAAAAAAAAACAACTAAAGGACGAAAAAGAACATCCTCTTTTACTTTTTTTTTTAAACCTATACCGTTCATTACGAACAGCAATGAAAACAAAGTGCTCACGTGCATTCGCTCTTTCTCTCATGCACAGTTAAGTGGAGGAAAGCATCGTTTCTCAAAACAAATGGAGAATTGCTCAGTAAGCACATAATGCATCTCAAATGTTCCCAGCGAACGTGAGAAACGACTTATCCCACCACGAAGAAATATTTTTAAAAATGTGAATAATAATAATAATAATTCCGGTGGGAAGTAGTTGTAAATAAATAACTACTTTTTTTTAATCTATTGTAATCTAATCCCAAAGATATAATAAAAAAATTAATCTACTGAATATTCAAGAAGAATAATCGTAATAGATCTTCCGCAATAACAGCTGAAGAAGATAGAAGCACGAAGATGTGGAAGAATAACGGTAGGCCATTTAGAGTTAAATTCATTAATGGAGAAAAATTCTCCCGTGAATTTCGTGAATACGAAATTTAGAGTGTAAAAATCTTCAGGTTTGATTAACGAGCAATGAAAGAGAAAATAAAAAAGGGGAAAACGACGACTGCGTTCTCGTTTTCACTCTACTGATATACTACCGCAGCTGCAGTTGAAGGTAAATGAAAAAAGATGCCAGGCACACTCGTACGAACAAACTTCCAACTCTGACTGTAGACAAAAAATATACCGTATATATATAGACGGGAAAAGTTTCCACGCACCAGTATTGATGACGTCAAATGGACTGAAATGTAACCAGGCTGAGTAATCAAGATTCGATACAATTTAAGCTCTTTTCTTCCAAGAAAAAAGATCACGCTCGAGGATATTGCACTCACCTCACAAAAGGTAAGCTGGATAAGAAAGTATTGACCGACTCACTTTACGTCGGTGACAAATGGTAAAACCGAGTTCAGTCGATAAGCGAGCCGAACATAAACAACTCCAAAGTCGCTAATGACTTTCTTTTTTACGTCCTGATTGATTACTCAGTGTCTTCGTCAGATGCTGTGTTTTTTTCTCTTTTAATTTTTATTTTTTGTGGTCACCCACCATAATGTGTAATTCACTCACCTCCAGCGTAGGCAAGAGTGGACACGTCGAATATAGCGACGGTGGATCCAGCTTCGTTATTGGCAATGATTCGCAGGGTGTACCATGTCTGAGGTCGCAAATCTGGAACGACGACAATTTCGTGTTGTGGTGTCAAGTTGTTAGAGATGAGAGTCCATTCTTCTTGATGTCGAGACTTGTACTCGACGACAAAATACTGCACGGGGCAACCTCCGTCAGGCCACTTGACTAAGCTGACAGTGAGAAGAGTGGCGTTCGCTGTAATTACGTCCTCTTGTCTGGGCAAAAGCGGGGCTAAACGATAAACGAAAACAAAAACACTCTTCGTAAACGACGCCATAAATTAACTCGCCGAAAATTAAATCGATAAATAACTAAAGCAACCCTGCAGGAAGAGAGGAGGAGAGTTAGAGCAACGTGGCAAATATCCGCGTGCCGAGATGCGTGAGATGAAGATTACAGGTATATCGCAACGATTAATTCCACTTAATTTGCTCTACATTTGCTCAACTTGTCAGTGAACACCCAAAAGCGCAGCGTTAGCGTTGGAGATTTGCTCGGGGTTAAGAACGTTTCCGCGTAAATTTACACAGATGGATAGTATATTCGAGTTGGGTACACTATTCGGCTAATTGCACGTTTTGAAAACAACAATATCGGTCGAGTGTCAGATGTTTGATTATCCACGTGCCAACGTGCAAACCGCAAGTATTGAGAACGAGGGCTGTTTAACCTATACGATCATAAATTGCTTTTCACACTACGATAATTTCAAACAACACTGTTGCAATGGCAGTCGCATAATTAAACAGATTCTGTTGAACTGTTGATTACATCACGTCGCTGTTAACATCATCAACCGACGGAATATATATTCATTGTTGCAATCAACACAAATATACCATTCAATTAAAACCCAGCGAACGTTCGACAAATGTCAACCTCGCGATAACAAACTAATAAACTTTTTCTTTTGTGTTTTCCCTTTTTTTTCCTTTCTCGAATCTCTTTCTCACACAATGGTTGTTGGTGGTAGTGTTGAATTCCGGTTGTAATTGGAACTCGACAAAACTCGGTGTCTCATTAGTCGTCTTTGATGTGCGCCTTAATTGGGAATAATGGAAGCAGGTGAGCATTAAGCTGGTTGGTGGCGCTAATGCTTTTGCTTAGTGGTCCTCCTCAACTGCAATATTATACAGGGCTCGCTCTCCAGATGACTGTACAATCTTTAATCAATTCAACGTAAATTCCCAACTCTCTTAATGGAAAAGATATGAGAACAATGATAATCAAATTAATTACTCACGTCCAAGATCATCGTGCTTAAGGACTTAACGCTTTTCAACTCAAATTACATATCGACGTCGAGTCGTCGACTACTCTCAACTCTTTTAACAGTCGACGTTCGCCGAATACAAACTATTTATCTAAGTTAAGTACTCGCACGCACACCGAGAAAACGAGGGAGAAGGAGAAAATGCCTTCGGTGAAACGGTGGTGCGCTTCCACTCGTGAATGAATCGCACTCAGACGCCGCCCAAACCCAAATAGCGTTCAAGTAGCCTCGCGGGCGCTCAACGATGGGAAAGAGGAGAAGAAACCATGAAGCGTGTACTTCTTCTAATGAGACTGTGCAAGTGGCATGTTTTCGGGTTCAAGCACCAGAGAGGAGGTCGAGCGGTTCGCCTTCATTTGGCACAGGCCGTGGGGCAGAGCGACATCGGTGCCTCCAATCGAGACCCAATTTACACCCCTAAGGAACCACCTGATCAAGAAACTAATCGTAGCGACAAATCGAGCGTCTAACTATAGCTGTAAGGTATTGAGTTTCTTCGGCTAAAACTTTCAAAAACGAAGCTGATTACGGTACACGAAGAGCGTAAAGAATTTTTTAAATTTAACACATCACGTCTTTGATGTACAGTACAGTGAAGAAAAACTGAGTAAATAAAATTGACGACAAATAAATGGAACGTTAATCGATCCATTTTCAGTGTCGTATTCGTCTCGGTTGTTTGTTCTTGTCTCGGGTGCAATACGCGAGATGGGTGGAGTGGTTGACGGTGGATTTTATCTGGTGATGGCAGTAGGCACAATGCCAATCCTCCATCGTCGTCACCTTTCAACGAAATGAGAGGTGACGCACACCGCAAACGTATGTACAAAACACACAGACGTACAGTCGAATGAGTAAATTTAAGTAGTTGAGTGGGAAGAAAAAATGACAGTGTTTACTCTATCCTAGGGAATAAACTTTTATTCATTAGTCGTCCGGTTTTGTGCTGTTTCAAACACAAATAACAAATGCCAGAGACAACAAGCAAAGTTTTCACTGTAATTTACTTTGTGCTGATGAGTTGGAATCGAAAATTGTCGCAATTCACTCACACGCCTACTTGCAGCTTTAAATAAATGGGTAAACATCCGAGTTTTTGTCTGGTGCTTAAAAAATAAGTTTGGAAATTTCGTTTTTAGAAGTTTGGTA
>JAQIWS010000274.1:0-29934 GCA_034696085.1 Stigmatogaster subterranea | reverse complement strand
CACGTCGTTATTAAAATACGTTGAAAATATGTCTTAATATTAAGATGTCATAAAATCTGCTAACGACGTCTTAAACTATTACGACAGCTTCGAAAATCAGGCCCCTGGATTATAGCTTCACGTCGTGTTTAATTAAGAAAGGAATTTGAAAATTTTTTGCACTGTTTGGTGGACACAATTTTGGTATTTGATTTAAAGTTTGGGATTTTTTTGAATAAAATTTCGGATTATTTGCAAGAAAAGGTAAACAAATTTTCTGCTTTTCGACCATTTTGAATTTCTGATCAAAATTTCAATTTTCTTTGAATTTCGAATTTCTAACAAAATTTCAATTTTCTTTCTGTTTTTCAAAATTAAAAGCTTTAAAACAAGAAATTAAACATTCAATTTTAAACATAAACCAGGGTAAGCTAAATTATTCAACATTAAAACAAAATTTTATACTGCAAGAAAAAAAAATTGTCATTTATCAAGGTTGCGATGATGTCAGACACAAAAAACGTGAATAAAAAATTCACTCAGAAGCCTTTTCTTCACTTGTGAGTAGGTGAAGGTAACTTGAATTCACAATTGGCTACAATAATAAATCTCAATTCGACTCACTCAAGATTTAACCTTGACCAATTATCAATATCAGATGAATAGATTGACATCTTTCTACTTTACGTACACAACCAATCACGCGCAACAACAAAAATAAACATCTTCTGCAAAAGAATAATTTAAATATTAAATTAAATATGCTTTTAATTCTCACCTGCACTTCCCAGTGTGAAGTAAAAAATGATCGAACCACTTAAATTAAATAGAAACGGCAGCACGTACTGTAAATAAAACAAAACAAAACAAGCAAAAATTAAAAAAAAACAGGAATAAACTATTTTAAAAACTTAAATATATATAATTTCACAAGACCACCCAACTCAGGTTTATGTATTTGATAATTATCAAATTCTCAAATTCTCATTCGAATAATTTACAACTAAGAAAACCAATTTGAGGATAATCACGGATAAAATTTATCGACGACGAGTAAATAATCGTTTTTCAGTTATTACCGAATGATTTAGAAGCAATATTTTGTAAATATTAAAACAAAAATTAAATCTCGCTCTGCAAAAAAAAAAAAAAAAATCAAAATAATAAAATCTCAAATTTTTGACTTTTTTAAAAAAAAATTTTTTTGGGGGAAATAAAAATAATAGTGAAGAGGTTGAAAAATAGTTGTTAATTCTCTAAGCAGGAAGCTGCCTTCTTTCTACAGAAAACTTAGGGTAGCAATTTGACGGTTCAATTATGAGCAGTAGAGCGTTCAACAAAAATGGCTTCTGGTCAAAAAGATTCTTGACCATAACATTGCCGAGTCAATTAACCTACAAGGATAAATGACTTTACGTTTTGTTTTCTATATAATTGGCACCTCTTTTAATCACTACTTGAAAAAAAATCCGAAGAATTTTACAAATAATCCAAGATGGAGGAAATGATTAGTTTTCTCAAAACCGCGGGTTTAAGCCTAAAAAATTGTAAAAAATTCTCGGTAATTAAATTAAATCTGTATGAAAAATGTCAAAATTTATTACTTTTTCCTCCCTTTTCTTCTTCCTTTACGCAGCTTCGTCATAAACCACAGAATGTTGTTGATATTTTCAACATTTTAACATAACAACACGTAGTGCATTAAACACTTTCACTCAGCAGAAATTTTTTCAACGTTACGCAACTCAAAGACGAAGGAGAAGGATAAAAAAAAAATTTCCTTTTAACCCTTTAGCCGCGTGTTGTATTCAAACCGCGAAAAGAATTTATTTTTTTGTGGAAAAACTGGTTAAGGTGTGGCATTGGGTAAAATGAATTTAGGATAAAATGTAACGCCGTCTTGTTGTCATCGGGTTGAAAAACTGTCAACTTCAAGTTAACCTTCATTTGCGGAGTAGCGATATTTATTCATGAATCGCGGCAGCCGGCACCAGGTATGAATACGCAATTAAACGCAACCGGGAAAAAATATGCTAAGTTGTAATATAAATAAACCCGTCTAGTGCCGCCATCTAGTGGTCGTAAAATGAATTATTAATTAAAACGCTTCGGATTTTGATTTTATTTGTTATTTGTGATCTTTGTGACATTAATTTAGTCTACTAAAAATTATATTTAGACCAGGTTTATACCGTCCCGGAATTATTTTTTTTTTAAGTGAATTTTTGAGATATTTTGAGGAGAAATGCAAAATCGGGAAAATGCAAAATCGATGCCGGGTTGAGTTGACCTGACTCGGCATCAGTTGACATTGTTCGCCCGTGCTCAGTTTTCGGTCGTCACAAATCCGCAGCTTTGGATTTGGATTTTATTTGTTAGTGACGACGATTATGAATTAATTTAGTTAAATAAAAAATATATTTTGACCAGTTTTACACCGAACCGGAAAACGTTTTTTAAAAAGTGAATTTTTCAGAAATTTTGAGGAGAAATCCGAGGACGGGAAAATGCAAAATCGATGCCGGGTTGAGTTGACCTGACGCGGCATGAGTTGACATTGTTCGCCCGTGCTCAGTTTTCGGTCGTCACAAATCCGCCACAAGATTTACACAAATTTTTTTTTTTAAACTATTTTACAGGTTTCTTAGCAAGAAAAGAAATATTACGAGAAGTAATTTCATGCATGGTAATGAGGCAATTATATCTGCGTGTCAGATTTATTAAATTTATTACACCTCTTGCGGTTTGGGTATTTTTAAATTACAAAACGAAAAAATTACCTTAGAGAATACATTTTTAAAAATAAAAATAAAACAAATATAAATCTAAATCTACGATTTTCAACTTACCCGCCAAGTTGATAGGAGGAATTTTATTTCAGCGAAAAATTGAAATATGGCGTTTCGCTGTTTAATCTTCTCGATTCCAACCGAACCTCTTTTCATTAACGGATTCGAAACTCCCCAAATGCAGCCAACCAAAACTAAACACGAAACTGTCTCTGCGATAATAAATTAAAAATAAAATTAATTAAAATTATTCTGTGTAAAAAAAAAGAAAAAGAAAATTTTAAGTGAATTTTTCAACTCGATTTTAATTTTTGTGTTTTTCGTTTTTATTTTTTTGTAGATTTAAATAAAATAAAATAAAATAAAATAAAATAAAAAATTTTCAAGGTTGTTTTGCTATTTATTGTGTTAAATGCCGACAAACAACGACTTTATTTCTTGTTTATCTTGGAAAGATTCCCAAATTGTTCTGTTTGTACAAATGCGTGAATGTCACGAGATTTTGGTTGAGTTAAAATTCATTTATTTTGTCAAAACTTTACTAAATCAGATGGATTAAATGAATTATTTTTTTTACACGCAGATGTTTTCTTTTATAGATAACACAATCCACCTGATGGTGTATTTATAGATCTTTTCTTCCTTGTTTAGTAAATATTTATTGGTGAAATTTTTAACGTAAATTTACAAAAATCAAAAATTTTGAGTGAAATTTGTAATGGTAAAACTAAATAATTTTGTAGGAAGTAATTTTGTTTAAATAAAGAGGAATTTTTTCTCCTAAATCGATTTTTTGTAAAAGAATTAAGGTAAGGAACTGACGTCATCGTGAGTAAATTATTCATTAAGCGTGTTTTACGAACATTGATGAATATGTAGCGCGGTGAAGCCAACTTTTTTTTCTGGGTGATTTAATGATTTAAATTTTAGATTAAAATTTCGGTTTTAATTTAGTTTTTGTATTAATTTTATTGAAATTAATTGATTTAATTTTAGGACGAAATATTGAAAATTGATCAAAATATGGCTTAAATTAGTTGAAAAGTAGGTTGTGGAGAGTGTAAAAAATGTTGTTGCTTACCTATTGACGTCATTGTTGCAGGTTACACGAGTTGTTGTAAGTTCCGTGGTTTGTATTTCGTTAATTTTTAGTTTACGTGCAAAGCTATGTCAGCGATGAAAGACGCCATGGTAGACAGCGCCACCCACATCACTTCCCGTCAATTGATATTTAATGTTTGGGTCCGAAAAAATTTAGAATTTTAAAAATTAAGTTTATAAATCTAAATTATTAATTTAAATATAATATGATAAAGTAATAAAGTAATATTTTTTATTATAAAATTAGATTTTGTGACGAGACACTGTTTTGACGGTGGCGCCACCGTACGAGAGAAACATCAATGGATTGCTGTGTGGACGATATCGAAGATTTGGGTTTTGGTTTAAATTTAAATGAAAATGTAAATAGACCGACTCAGAATGGAGTTATCCGTCGTATAAAAAAGACAAATGGAGTACGAGAAAAACTATGCGCAGACAGTTTCGTTCCTGGTACGTAAATTAACTGTTGTTTGATACGTGTAACTGTAATCGTACACCGAGTAACTGTTTTTAAATTAAAAAATTGTCGATTTTATCATCAGGAACTCAAAATATTTACGTGAAAACATGGGGATGTGCTCACAACAACTCTGACAGCGAGTACATGGCCGGTCAACTTGCAGCAAATGGATACAACATCACGAGTATAAATTTACTGCATTTAAAACAAATAAAATAATACAAAGTAAATATAGCTGTATTTGTATATCACAGATGATAAATTACAAGCGGATTTGTGGCTATTGAATAGTTGTACGGTGAAGAATCCAGCGGAAGATCATTTTAGAAATGAAATTAAAACTGCTAAGCAACTTAACAAATTCGTCGTCGTCGCGGGTTGTGTTCCTCAAGCAGCTCCTAAATCTCAGTTTTTACACGGATTAAGCGTCGTCGGTGTTCAGCAAATCGACAGAGTTGTTGAAGTTGTCGAAGAAACTCTTAAAGGGAACTCAGTTCGATTACTAAGTCAGAAAAAAGAAAATGGGAAACGAGTTGCCGGAGCGTCGCTGTTGTTACCTAAAATTCGAAAAAATTCGTTGATTGAAATAATTCCAATAAATACCGGGTATGCATAAAAATACACAATTTAGGGTTAAAATTTTTTAATTATGGTATTTGTTATTCTCTAGTTGCTTAAATCAATGCACTTACTGTAAAACAAAACATGCTCGAGGTCAATTGGCCAGTTACGCAATCGAGGAAATTGTTACGCGAGCCAAACAAGCATTTGACGGTACGTACCACGTTTTAAATTAAATGTTGGTCGTGCATTAATGCTAAATTTACATCTTTATATTTTTTGAATAGAGGGCGTGGTTGAAATTTGGTTGACGTCAGAGGATACAGGTGCTTATGGCCGAGATGTTGGAGTCACGTTACCTGAATTACTTTGGAAATTGGTGGAAGTGATTCCTGCGAATTGCATGCTTCGATTGGGAATGACAAATCCACCGTATATTTTGGATCATTTAGAGGTTGCTTGAAATTTGAGGTTAAAGTAATTGGGTAATGTTTATTAATTTAAAATTTTTTTAAATTATTAATAGGAAATGGCCAAGATTTTTAATTTGCCACGCGTGTATTCTTTTCTTCACATCCCGGTTCAGTCAGGTAGTGATCAAGTTTTAAGCGATATGAAACGAGAATATTTTATTTCGGATTTTGAGCGAGTGGTTGACTTTTTGAAAAACAAGTATTAAATTTCACATTTGCATTTGTTATTTATTTTTCTCATTAATACTTATTACTAATGATTTCAGAGTGCCAGGAATTACAATTGCTACAGATTTAATTTGTGGCTTTCCTACCGAGACAGATGAGGTACCAAATAATTAATGTGTAATAAATTGTAACACTGTACGGAATAACATCAAATTAACAGGACTTTGAAGATACGATGACACTCGTAAAGAAATATCAGTTTTCAACACTATTTATCAATCAATTTTATCCTCGTCCAAACACTCCCGCAGCAAAAATGCCTCGAATTTCGACTCAAATTGTGAGAAAATTTACATATTTTGGAGTTAAATTTAATCATTTTATACTTTTTAACACATATTTTTTGTACAGGTAAAACAGAGAACGAAAAAAGTTTCGGAATTATTTGCAACCATTCTTCCATACCAACATAAAATAGGATTAATCGAAAATATTTTAGTGACCGAAGAAGCGCATGATGGGATACATTTAGTCGGTCATAACAAGTTCTACGAACAAGTAAATTATTTTATATTTTGACTTAGAAATGAGGATTATTATTATTCAAATTTATAAATTTGTTATTAGATTCTGATTCCAAAAGAAAACGATCTTCTTGGAAAAATGTGCAAAGTTAAAATTACATCATCCGGCAAACATTACATGATGGCGGTTAGGGTAGCCAATAGTGACATAGTACACGTTAACACAGTTAAGATTAGTAATAAGTTGGTCGACGAGGATCGCTGGAGAGTAGTTGTGATCGGAGGATTAATGTGCATTATCGCGAGGTTTATTTATAAATATTTTTACTTAAGCTAAAAGACGTATTGACGTATAAATTTAAAGATGTGTTAGGCGATATTTGCACAATCATTTTGTACCGGTAATGTGTGTTTAGTTTGATCTTTTTATGTTTTAAAAATAAAAATTGTTGAGTTAGAAATATTTTTTAAAACTTAAGGTTGTAAATTTAAAATTTGAGGAAAGTGACGCGTCATAGCGTTGACTTCAAACGATATTACGCTTTTATCTATTTTGATAGATGCAATTTAGATGAAAAATTACCTTGTACGGTAAAAGTAAACATTTCGATTACCCAATTTGTCACACATTTTGAAATTAATTGGTCTGGGCGGACACCGTTTTTACGAGCAAAAAATTGATTTAAAGGGAAGATATCGCCGCAGTAACCACTCGTGTTTACTTATAATTAGTACAAATTTACCGAATTTTCTAACAAAACTCAGTACAACTTTTAGAACTCGTCAAACAGACATGACTCAAATTTCTCCCTACTCGCGCAACCGAAATCATTGGAATTACAAGTACAAGTCTCATTACGTAATCCATTCCTTGGATAAACCGACTGGTCGCAGAAGACTAAAACCAAAGCTAATCAAGTCTGAGGAATGCTGGAATGTTCCTGCTGAAATCAGCATCGTTGGCTTTTCCAGATTAAGAAATGATATTTATCCGAAGTTTTGTCGATTTCTGTGGTTTTGCTTAATTGTAACTTGCACAATTTGTTGCAGCGCAATGTTGTGGAATTGTACCGTCAATTATTTGTCATCGCCAATTAGAAAACACGTGACAATTATTCGTGGTAGCCGAGTACAATTTCCAGCTATTTATATTTGTCCCGGAGTTGGACGAAGTTTAAATCACTATTTCACTAACAACAATTTAGCTAATTGTACTGAACCAGGAAATTATAGCTGTCTTAATGATCCTTTTGCCGAAATTGCTTTTAATGAGTTCATGCAGTTTATGAAAATTGATGGCACGGTTGCTGGCATGTGGAATCTTTCCTATTTCACACCATCGACAGTCAAATTGTACAAACCAGTAAGCAAAATTTAAAAAAAAGTATATATATATAATTATATTCCTGTATATTAAGTAGTTGTTGCAATCTTACAGTGTTCACCAACTGACTTAAATTGCACTGCAGATGGTAGAGAGTGGATAGTGGATACAATGTATGTGAAAACATTTTGGGGAGTTTGCCTTGCTATGAATACAGGTAAAAAAAATAATTTTTTCTTTAGTTAGAATTGAATTTTGAATTGCATTTGCGTTTATTGGCAGTACACGAAGAAGATTATCGAGGACCTTTTACTTTCTTCGAAGTTGAAGTTTTGAATTTCCATTCCAAAACCGTGACAGAAATATTGAAGCAAAGGTTGGCTACGAGCAGTGACGAAGATGAAAAGAAAAAATTTCAAGATGCACTTGATCGCCACACCATCGGAATATTGGTGAAGTACTTTACTCGTTATAAAATAAAATTTGCAATTTTAATGCTTGTTATTACTAGTCACTAATTTTCGAATTTTTTCCTAAAATTATTTCAGCTACATATTACACACAAATTTTAATGTTTTAAAATATACGTTGCTTAGATTTATCTTCATCACGAATACGCGCGTGGACAACGTCATAACATTTTTTTCTCCAGTCAAGATGCTTTACAAGGATTTCGGATTCACGCTGAAATACAAAGAAGCGATGTAAGTATATTTTGTGATTGATCTAAAATAAATTCCCAAGACATCTAACACTTGTCTATATACAGTACATATTACTCAACACTACGAAATCGAAATGTGTGGACGAAAAAACTTATCAAGATTGCTTCAATCAGTGTTTGGAGACCAACATGTCGAGTTTGTGCAGGTTAAATCTAAGCGATTTTTAATTTAATATTGCTTGAATTAATTTTTGTTGTTGTTTGAGTTGTAGAATGCCATATATTCAAAAAGAAGACAAGTATTGCACGATATACAATTTCCAACCAGCGCAGATGAAAAATTACGAAGTTTACTCAACTTTTAAACTTTCCCGATGCAATTGCCTGCCCTCGTGCACCGAGAAAAAATATATATCGTCGGTGGACGTCATTGATGAAATGGAGGATGAGGAGGAGATGATTCGAATTAAATTATACTTCGCTGATGATACTTACGATGAAACTAGTGAACACGTAGCTTACACGGTAACGCAGTATTTAAATGACATTGCGGGCACTTTGGGATTTTTTTTGGGTTATTGCGTTTTGAATACGCTCGAGTTTATTGAATTTTTAATATATCTCATATCTAAAATCAAATTTATACGCGAACTACGCAGATGGAATTGACTTATTATGTTATTTTACGTATCCAAAAATCAAACTGGAATTTTTAACGGCAAAATTTTGTTATCGCAGTTTCACTCTCAAATTATCAAATTTATTATTTACTATTATTTTAAAAGTGAATTGTAAGATATATTTTGTTTACCCTTTTTGACGATTAATTAATGAAAATTAAGATAATTACTAAATGTTAATGGTAATCGATTAACTTGCAAACCTCTTTCAGCGGAATAAATTTATGCTGTGTAAAACCGGGGTATCAATTTTATATTCATAATAGTGTTGAGGAATAACGATGTAATTTAAACAGACCATAAATTTAAACCACTCGACATTGATTAACCGAGCACAGCAGTTGACTTGTATAGTTTACCCGATAGTGTTCAGCTGACAAAATTAGCTACCATTTTCTCACCTAAAAATTAACGATATTATAGTTTCAAAATTGAAAAATTGCACCGAAAAATATCCATGGTAACATTACTTTGGAAAACATAAACAAACGCGGGAAATAGCTAATGTGTCAGTACTCCATAAGCGACATACATCGGTCGAACATGACACGCATTTATCCGAGAAGACAAAACAACTTTCCGCTCCACACCCAACCTACAAATTTTTCATCTCGCATCATCAACCATGTTCGAAATGAATCGACAATTGTCAAGAGAGAAAACGCGACAAATGCATCAGTCAAAAACTGCTGGCAGAAACCGCCCGAGATCAGCATCGTCGGTGTGTCTCAATTAAGAGACGCCAGCCAACCAAAATTTGCAAAATTAATGTGGGCATGTGTCATCTGCATCTGCGTTGGAGTTTGCATCGTACAATTACGAACTTGTACCGAAAAGTATTTGGCACAGTTGGTTGTGCAACACGTCAACATTATTCGCGATGCTCGGGTTAAATTTCCAGCGCTTTATATCTGCCCAGGCACAGAACGCAACTTGCATCACAAGTTCACCAATAAGAAAGAGTTGGATAAATGTAAGGGTGATGATTTTGATTTTAGCTGCTTTCACGATCCACTGGCTGAGGCATCTGTGTCGTTATTTACAAAAGCAATAAATAACAGTATCTCGCGCGCTGCTAGTGCAATGTGGAACGCGACTTATTTAAACGAAAATTCAGTTCTTCTTTACAAATCGGTAAGACAATAAGATTTTATCTGGAGAAAGTATTAAACTAATTTTTGTTTTCTATAGTGCAAACCTTTGGATACTGATTGCACTGTATATGGTCGACCTTGGAAAGTTGAATGGAATTCTTTAAATACATTTTGGGGTGGTTGTTTTGTTTTGAATACGGGTAATCGAAAATTTATTGATTTTTAGAATATTTTATCTCATTATTCTGTATAATTTGTAATTTTCGTAGTTGTCGAAGAAGATTATCACGGACCGTTTACTTACTTTGATGTTGCAGTAAACAATTCTTTTCACAATAGAATAACGACCATTTTAACGCACAGACTCAATAATTCTAAAAATGAGACGGAAAAAAGTAGTATAATAAAGAAACTCAATGGTCATAATATTGGATTATTAGTAATTAAAAATCATTTTCTTGTATTCTTGTACGGAGTATTAAAACAATATATTTTTAGTTTCATCTTTATCACGAATTCACGACTGATCAACATCACTTTATGTATTACACTACTCAAGATGTTCTGCAAGGATTTCACACGCAAGTGGCTATGAGAAAAAAGGAAGTAAGTATGTTGTCTTGGTACTTACATAAAAATTAGATTAATTTTATATCTAATGTAAATCAATGAACTCTAGTATAAAATGCTAAATAGACAAAAATCAAGGTGCGTGGTAGCAGATAAAATTTACACGGAATGCCACAACGAATGCGTGGAGCGCAATTTGACGAAAAAGTGCAGGTTGATGTGGACGTTTTTATTTGTGTTACGTTTTTCGTTAACTTTTCTTTCCTTTCGATCAGAATGCCATATAGTAATGGCACTAAAATGGAATGCGGTGTAGTCGATTACCGCCATGCTCACGTTATGAATCACCAAGCATATTCAACCTTTGATGAATCAAAGTGTGGTTGTCAGCCGCCTTGTATCACCATAAAATACATCGCATCTGTTGATGTCATGGACAAGATTGAAAACGAAGATGAAATGATACGGGTTAGATTCTATTTTGCTGATAATAGTCACGAAGTTACAACTGAGGAAATTGCGTATGGTTTTACGGCATTTCTTAGTGATGTTGGTGGCAGTTTAGGATGTTTAGTTGGTTTTTGTACTTTGAATGTACCCGAGATCATGGGATTTTTCATTTATTATCTGAGAACTAAAAAGAAATAATTGTTAGAGTAATATACCTAGCTATCAGCAGTGTTATTGTGTAATTTTAAAACAATTACTGTCTGTTTTAAGTTATTGAAGTACTTGCATTAAGATTATTTTGATTGATGAATTTCAATTTGTGGATACAAAATTAAATAAAACCGTAATTATGTCAGTTTTTTATTTCCAACCGTGATTTTGTAATATACATATGTATTTGGTAATTATGGAAATTTTTGCCATATTTGTAACTGTATTTAAAATTTATTCTAGTTTGAGAATTTGTAATGTTGTAATGTATTTAATAGAAAATTGCAATTTTGTCAACGAATTAAAATTTAAACTCGATCTGCGTGAAAAATTGTTAAAGGAAGTGAAGATGACAAGCTGTCACAACGTCGAAGAAAGTAATTAATTAACCAAAACCACTCCTCCTTATTGACACTGCTATTACAAATATTTTATCACCTTTTCTCAAAGGTGTAATTACCCGTTTCCTTAGTGATGCTATTCTATGCAAAAAAAATCGATGCCTAATATCCTTCATGATGTTGATTTATCCATTATAAATTTATTACGCTTCAAGAGCACACGAACAACCCAGGATGCAAACAACGCTTAAATATACACAAACTTGAAAACGTCACCATAGCAACAATCTTTATCACCAATATTTCAAGAAATTTTTAAATTTAGTCATTTAATCAACGGTGTGCGTTTCGACATGACGATCGTTATAACTCCCGTGAAATTTTCAACTGTTCATCATGACCGTAATCACTTGAATTACAAATCTCATTACGTCACTCACTCATTGAACAAACCGCTCCGTGTCAGAAGATTACAAACTAAGAAAAAACAGGAAAAATATTGGAAAACTCCACCTGAAGTGAGCATCGTCGGTTTTTCTCGTATAAGAGATAAAAACTATTCCGCCGCATCTAAATTTCTTTGGTTTATCATCATCTGCTCCGGTGTTGGTCTTTGTGGTTGGCAATTATGGGATCGTACCAAATTATACTATTCGCAACCTATTTTAAAAAACGTGGACATCGTCTATGACTCCGGCGTCGTGTTTCCCTCTGTTTATTTGTGTCCCGGTATGACGAGAAATCTTATTAATACAATGGCGAGCAAACTGATACAAAATTGTGCCGCCACCGGCAATAAGCTGGATCTCAAGTGTCTGAATGACTCGTACATAGAACATAGTATTAAGTTTTTCAATGTCAGTACAACATCAACGGAATCAGTTAAGACCATGTGGAAACTGGAATTTTTAAATGAACATTTTGTTCACGTGTACAAACCGGTAAGCAAAACTATTAATTTATTATTTTTTAAATATATACAGTATTAACGTAAAGAATTTTCAGTGCAAAGCTTCGGACGTTAATTGTACAGCAGAAGGCAAAATGTGGAATGTGAACAGTACGACTATCAACACATTTTGGGGTGGCTGCATGATTTTAAATACTGGTATAACTAGTTAACATTGTGTTACAAATATTATACAATATAATTTCGGTGTTAATTACACGTAGTTCACGAAGAAGAATATCGAGGTCCATTTTCGTATATGGATATCTCAATTCACAATTGGGTTTTTGAGGGATTAACTAACCAGGCAAAACGGGCATTAAACGAGAGTACGGATGAAACTGAGAGGAAAATTATTCAAAATAGTCTGGACCGACCTCACGTGGGAGCATTGGTATAAAACGTTAAGTTTTTGGTTTATGAGATAATTTAATCGATGATGTTTAGCTTTATCTAAACCATGCGTACGCCTTGGAACAACATCATCTTATGTTTTATACTATTCAAGATATTTTACAAGGATTTCGAACTCACGTTGTTATAAGAAAGAGAGTGGTGAGTAATACGAATTTACAAATTGCGCTTAAAACAATATCATAAAAATGTAGTACGACATGACGAAAGGGAAAAAGGCTTCGTGCGTGAAGGAAGAAAAGTACTTGAAATGTTACAATCAATGTCTGGAAGCGAATTTGTCGTCAACTTGCAGGTTTTCAAACAGAAAATGTACATTTAATGTACATTTAAGTAACCATTTATTTTGTACAGAATGCCGTACAGTAAGCGCGAAGATGTCAGAGATTGTTTGCAGAATGAAAATTACCTCGCTATCCACATTGATAATTACGTGACGTATGCGGCTTTCAATAGTTCTCAATGCAATTGCCTGCCTCCGTGCATTGAAACTACGTTTATTGCAACAGTTGACGTCATAGATAAAATGCCTGATGAAGAGCAATGGATGTGGATTAAATTATATTTTGCTGATAACGTTTACGAAAAAACAACTGAGAAGCTGGCTTATAGTCTGAGTCAATATGTAGGCGATATTGGAGGTTACGGTGGATTTTTCTTGGGTTTTTGCATTTTAAACATTCTTGAATTTTTGGAATTTTTCACGTATATTTTAACTAAAAAAAAGTAGTTTAAGACAATATAATATTAAATTTGACGCATGTCTTCATACCATACTCCATCAGTTAATTCTTTCACTAATTAACGACGACTTATATAATAGTAAGATAATAAAATAGCAGTAATAATGTCACAATTTTTATTGTGCAATCTATAAAAGTATTTTTTTATCCAATCCTCTCGCTACGTAACATGAAATATTTTGAGCCACCACTTCGGCTTAAACACGTTCGAAGTTTTCTTCAACAATTTATTCAGCAACTTGAGCTGAAGATCAGCGTTAGTTTGACTTTTTTTCCAATCCGCGACAAGTCCTTTGTAAGTAGGTATCTGAATTAACCAACGACAACAATAAATATTCAATTTTTGAAAACTTCTATAATGAAGTGAAATTGAGTAAATACAAACTTGGTACTCAGAGACAAATTCCATTCTAGGAGTAACGTCCATAAAGAAGTCAAAAATTAAACTTCCGGGCTTGGCGAACTCCTTCGCCGCCATTGCCTGGGAAAATGAGCCGGACTCGCTTGTAAAGATCGTCAAACGCTAGTAAAATAAAAAGGAAAAATTGTACTTTGCAGTCCTAATTATAAGTAGTATACATTTACTTGAAGAAGCGTCGTCAGATGGTTTATAATAATTTCGACCTCTTGTAGTTGAATTGTAGCTCTGTGCCCAATTTGTTCAACGTCATCAAATTGGTGTTTCTTTATTACTCGGAGTAACTTTAACACTTCAACTCGACATTCTTTCGTTTCGTTTCTCGGTCTGTGACGTCTGTAAAATTGTTCCAGTAACCCAAGATAAATTTCTTCAAAATTCTCAATAAAGTCCATAATCAGCGATACTGATATTACTTCAGTCAAAACTAATTAAATAAGTACGAAGTTAGAATCTGTGAGAATAGATGGAAAAAACAAAGCAAAGTTTACAGTCAATCAATTTTTTTTGTATATTTTAAGTAAACCTTTAAAACAATTTTTTTGTCATGCAATTTATTCGAACACGGTTTTACCTAAAGTGGTAAGATACGGTATTATCCGGTTATCCCACAACTGCAGTTAAGCGGATTACTTCGTGGATTTGACTTTATTGTGACGTGCGAGTGGATTAATACTTCATATTGATTAAGAATTATATCCTGGATTGAGGCATGCTAGACCATTAAGGCCCTAATTGCCAGCTTTTGAATTGTACACGATTCACTTTTCGAATTTTTCGAAACTCTATCTAGTGGTGGTTGCCTGAACTACAGAAATAATGGCCGTCAAAAGCTCGCAAAATGTGCGTGCAAGTGCAGTACATCGCTCAGCAGGTTTTTTTCCAAAGGTAAGTCTGTGATGATCAATTGTGGTGTGAGCTAGACCTGACTGAAATTAAATGAAGAAACGTGAAATACTGGTAAGTTTAAGATTTAGATAATACAGTATATGAATAAAAATAAGAAGGTTCGTCATCGGTACCATTGTTTGTTATTTACATGTTGGTATGAATTACTATATTCTAAGCAAAATATAATTCTTTTAAAGCTACGGATAGAGTTACTAATGCGTGAAATGTAGATGTTCCAAATTAACTCGTTAATAATAAAAAGATAAAATTTAGTTTATTGTTTGTAAAAAGTTAATTTTCCCCCTGGTACGAAACACATTCACACGTCAAGTTTAATTTACCGAATTTATGTTTACGTGGTTTAATTTATTAATATTCTGGAGCCCATTAAAAATTGTCACAATCATTTATTCAAAAGTTATATAAACATTAAAACACTGCACGCTAATTTCTTGATGGAATTATCGATTCGATCAATATTTTTTTAAGTGAGTGTAAACAGATAGAAACAGCGAGTAATAAATTACCCCAGCATAACCTGTCGCGACCACTCATTACTTTTTCAGCCTCCTACGCCTGCAGACATGTTTTCAAGAGTTCACGACGCTTCTACGTTTCAGTACACGAATAATTTACCTTATCGTCGTCAACATTTTGCTCCACGGTGCGCAGTTCAATCGTTGAACAGAAAAACGTATTTTATCGAGACATCAAAAAACGACCAGAAGAAAATTTGCGAATGGTGGAAAGTTCCTCCATCCATTAGCGTTGTTGGTTACTCCAGAATTCGAAGTCCAGATCATTGGTTTGGAACACGGCTAATTTGGTTTTGCGTTTTGCTCGCTTGCTTCGGTTCCTTTATTTGGCTATTGTGGGATTGTACTAAAAAATTTTTCGATGAACCCATTTACAAAACCATCGAATTGACGCGTGATTCGGATATTCGATTTCCCGCTACTTATTTATGCCAAGGATATATGCGTGATTTTACATCGGCATTTGTTAAAGATAACGTAAAAGAATGTTCCTTCACCGGGAGTTGTTTAAACGATCCTTTAAATAGAATTGCCTTCGAGTCATACAAAAACGTTTTGATGAATTTGACGACCGCGGAAGAGATTTGGAGTATAGATTGTGGAGATCAATTACAACTGTTTAGACCTGTACGGGAAAATAATTGTCTTACAAAATTGAGAGAAATTTTTATTCAATTAATTTTTTTATGTAGTGTTTAAAACCGAACGATCATTGTGATTTAAAAGGAACTAAATGGAACGCGGAAAGGCAGAGAATTAAATCGTTTTGGGGTGACTGTTCTATATTAAATACGGGTAAGTGAAGTAAAAAGTTTTATTTCAATTCAAAAAATAATAATTGTGTTTGTGAAACCCGCAGTGCTCGCGGATAAATATCGAGGACCTTTCACCTATTTTAATCTTGAATACGAACGAGCGCACTTCGATAAATTGATGGCAATGCTAAATTTCAGTCTAGTTTTTGCTACAAATCCAGATGATAAAAGGCGACTTCTACGAAGCAGAAATCGAGATAGAGCTGGAATATTGGTAATTAAAATTAAAGTAAAAATAACGTCTTGTAGGGAGATAATGATGTTTTGAGTTTCAGATTTATTTTTCTCACAAATACAACACAAAAATGAGTCATTACATGTTTTATAGAGCTCACGAGATTTTACAAGGTTTTACGACTCACGTGGAAATACGCAAAAAAGTGGTACGGAAGGCAACATTGGATAATAAAGTGAACAATTTTAAAAATCATAATTTTTTTTTACAGTTTAAACGACTTAATCGAAGAGTGAAAAAATGTTCGCAAAGTGAGGACGAGGTCGTTGATTGCTTTAATAAGTGTATAGAGAAGAAATTGTCTAAAACTTGCAGGTTTAAAAATAATACTTTACGAACTTTGGTAAAAGAACATAGCAACTCTTGATATTCAAAATATTTGCCATTTTTTCACTGTAAAGGATGCCGTACGTGTCTACTACTCCGGATATCGCCTGCCTGACTAGAAGCAAACATTACTCCTACATGGATATTCATTTAGAAAATTATGAAGCATACTCCAACTTTAGTTACAGAAGTTGCAATTGTATACCAGCGTGCGAGGAAATCTCTTACACGCCCTCGATTGACGTCATTGAAAAATTGAGTAATGTAAGTCACATAGTAGTAAAGTTTTATTTCGGGAGCAATACCTTCGACACGACAACAGAGAAGTTGGCGTACGAATTTTCCGCTTATTTGAGCGATGTAGGGGGTAATTTGGGTTGTTTTTTGGGTGGATGTATTTTACACATTCTTGAAATTATCGAATATTTATTGTATGCGTTAAAAAAGCGTAAATAATGTCATTTCAAAATTGTAATTTTGAAATAGTATAAAATATTTATTCGCTTCTGAGTCCTGCTTCTTTACTCTGCATGTTTCAGGCAATTAGTGGATCGGAGGAGAGTATTAATGAGTCTCCGTCGTGAGTGAACACATTATTTCCCTTGGTAATATTACCGTGTTTACAGACAATTAGCTTGTAAACTTTCTCGTAATAATTAATAACAAAATGTATTGATCCAAAAAACCCAAAGCGTCAGTTTCAAAGTGGTTAAGCTTTGAGGAAATGACTGATATTCAAATATATCGTATATTTAAACTCCTCCTTCTTATCGACTCACAGTTTTATTACATTTCGGCATTGATTAAACGAACACGAAGTTGACTTTTGTACAGAGCATCCTGTAGCAACACGTTAAGGCGTGATAAAATTTACGCGCAATCCATCATCCGACAAATAACGATCTCATCGTCTCAGGTATGAAAAATTGAACTTAAATGTTTCCATAGCTACAGTTTTCACTCACTTCATCGGAAAATATAACTACACGCGGGAGTAAGTTAACTTGTCCGTTACTTCACAGATACGAATTAACGGTCGCACATGGCGCGCATCCATCCCGGCAGTCATAACATTCTCGTACGTTACACTTTTCCGGGAAATTTTCAGCCTCACTGCACCAACCACTCTCGAAATAAATCAATAGTCGCAAAAAGAAGAAACGCGAGGAGTACCTGTTCGCGGGAGCCACCCGAACTTAGCATCGTGGGTGTTTCTCGATTAAAAGACGACACCTACGCAAAAATTTGGAAATTAATTTGGTTGTGCACCATCTGCATCTGCGTTGGAGTCTGTTTTGAACATTTGCGTATTTGTACCGAAAAATTCTTGGAACAACCAGTAGTACAACACGTCAACATTGTCCGCGACCTTAAAGTTAAATTTCCCGCTCTTTATCTCTGTCCTGGCTTGGGACGTGACATGCATCACGTATTAACCAACAAGAAGCAGATGGAAAAGTGCAAAGAACGGGATGATTTTAGTTGTCTTAACGATCCCTTGGCTGAGGCAGTCTTGAAGATAATGCAGAACCGTGTAACATCCACTTTTGATATGCGCATTACTGTAATGTGGGAAGCGACCTATTTGAATAATGATACAATTCGTCTTTACAAACCGGTAACTGGACTACTTTGAAATCAGAGAAAGCGTGTAATAAATTTTCTTTTTTGCAGTGTAAAGCTACGGATGATTATTGCACAGTGAATGGTCGAGAGTGGTTCACTAAGATGACGTATTTGAATACATTTTGGGGTGGTTGCGTTGCTTTGGACACGGGTTAATTGAAAAATTATTAGTTTTTAATAAATTTTACTTCACTGGACTATATTGCTATTACTATTATTCGCTAGTTGTCGAAGAAGATTATCGCGGGCCGTTTACTTATTTCGATGTTGAAATAAACAACACGTATTACCATAAGGTTACGAACATGTTAGCAGAAGGATCTAATAACAGCAAAAACGAAACGGAAAGAAACAGTAATGAATACAGACAATCTCGTCATAGTATTGGATCATTGGTGAGTAATATTCATCTAGTTTTGTCAGAAGTATTAAAATTTCTTTTTAGTTTCATCTGCATCATGAATTCACGGAAGATCGACATCATGTTATGTATTATACTACTCATGATGTTTTGCAAGGATTCCACACCCACGTAGTGATGAGAAGAAAGGAAGTGAGAATTGCATTTCAAGCGATTGGGTTAAGTTTAATTTTTCTATTAATGAATTACAGTACCAAAATTTGAATAGACGAAAATCAAGATGCGTGTCAGAAAAAATTAACAGGGAATGTCTTAATGAATGCGTTGAACGCAGGTTAACGAAAATCTGCAGGTTGATTTAGAGACTTTTGTAACTTTTATTTTGGGTTGTAAACTTTTATTTTCTTTTTAGAATGCCGTATAGTAGTAGGAATATAACTGAATGTGATGTATTCAATTATATAGACGCTCATATTATGAATCACGAAGCATATTCAACATTTAACGAAGCAAAGTGCGGTTGTCAGCCGTCTTGTACCATCACAAAATACACCGCATTTGTCGATGTCATCGACAATATTGAAGACGAAGCAGAGTTGATGCGACTTCGATTCTATTTTGCCGATAATAGTCACGAAGTTACAACTGAGGAACGCGTGTATGGTTCTACTGCGTTTCTTAACGATATTGGTGGCAGTTTAGGATTTTTAGTTGGTTTTTGCGCTTTGAATATACTCGAAATTACTGAATTTATTACTTATCTTGCAACTAAAAAGAAATACTAGTAATATCTACACAAAATAATTTACTTCACAAATATTCAATACACTATCTTAAAAATTTATATTGTAATCTCAATATGTCTTAAGACCGTTGTAATTAAAATTCCCTCTTTTTACTAAAAATTTCAATTACCTAAGAGACATAAACTTATTAATCTGTGCTAAGGCCCTAATTGCCAGCTTTCGAATTGTACACGATTCACTTTTCAAATTTTTCGAAACAACGTCTGGTGGTGGTTGCCTGAACTTCACAAATAATGGCCGCCGAAAGCTCGCAAAATGTAGGTGCAAGTGCAGTACATTGTTCAGCAGGTTATTTTTCCAATGGTAAATCGATAATGATCAATTGTGGTGTGAGCTAGATCTGACTGAAATGAAATGACGTAACACGAAATACCTGTAAGTTTAAGATTTTGGTAATATAGCAATAAAAATACGAAGATTAGTCATCGGTACCATTGTTTGTTATTTACATGTTGGTATGAATTATTAAATTCTAAGCAAAATATAATTCTTTTAGAGCTACGGATAGAGTTATTAATGCGTGAAATGTAGATGTTCCAAATAAACTCGTTAATAATAATAAGATAAAATTTAGTTTATTGTTTGCAAAAATTTATTTTCCCCCTGGTACGAAACACATTCACACGTCAAGTTTAATTTACCAAATTTATTTTTACGTGTTTTAATTTGTTAATCTTCTGGAGCCCATTAAAAATTGTCACAATCATTTCTTCAAAAGTAATACAAACCCTAAAACACTGCACGCTAATTTCTTGGTGGAATTATCGATTCGATGACTACTTAAGTGAGTATAAACAGATCGAAATAGCGAGTAATAAATTATCCTGGCATAACCTGTCGCGACCACTTATTACATTTTCAGCCTCCTACGCCTGCAGACATGTTTTCAAGAGTTCCCGACGCTTCTACGTTTCAGTACCCGAATAATTTAGCTTATCGTCGTCAACATTTTGGTCCTCGGTACGCAGTTCAATCGTTGAACAGAAGAACGTATTTTATCGAGAGACAAAAAAACGATCAGAAGAAAATTTGCAAATGGTGGAAAGTTCCTCCATCCATTAGCGTTGTTGGTTACTCCAGAATTCGAAGTCCAGATTATTGGTTTGGAACTCGGCTAATTTGGTTTTGCGTTTTGCTCGCTTGCTTCGGTTCCTTTATTTGGCAATTGTGGGATTGTACTAAAAATTTTCTCTATGAACCTATTTACAAAACCGTCGAAATGACGCGTGATTCGGATATTGAATTTCCCGCTACTTATTTATGCCAAGGATATATGCGTGACTTTATATCGGCAATTGTTAAAGCTAACGTGAAAGAATGTTCCGTCACTGGAAGTTGTTTAAGCGATCCTTTAAACCAAATTACCTTCAGCTTTTTCAATAGCACTAGGAATAGTTTGACAACCGCGGAAGAGCTTTGGAATATAGATCCTGGAGATCAATTTCACCTGTTTAGACCGGTACCGGAAAATTCATTTTCTTACAAAATTGAGAGAAATTTTTATTCAATCAATTTTTTACTGTAGTGTATAGAACTGAACGATCCTTGTGATTCAAAAGGAACGGAATGGAACGTGGAAAGGCAGAGCATTAAATCATTTTGGGGTGACTGTCATATATTAAATACAGGTAAGTGAAGTAAAAAGTTTTATTTCAATTCAAAAAATAATAATTGTGTTTACGAAACCTCAGTGCTCGTGGATAAATATCGAGGACCTTTCACCTATTTTAATCTTGAATACGAACGAGCGCATTTCGATGACTTGATAGCAATTTTAAATGCAATGTTAGCTAATTCTACAAATGCAGATGAAAAAAGACGTATTCTACGTAGCATAAATCGAGACAGAGCTGGATTATTGGTAATTAAAATTAAAGTAAAAATAATGTGTTGTAGGGAGGTAACGATGTTTGGAGTTTCAGATTTATTTTTCTCACAAATACAACACAAAAATGCGTCATTACATATTTTTTAAAGCTCACGAGATTTTACAAGGTTTTACGACTCACGTGAATTTACGCAAAAAAGTTGTACGGAAGGCAACATTGGATAAATCACGAACAATTTCAAAAATCATAATTTTTTTATAGTTTAAACGACTTAACCGAAGAGTGAAAAAATGTTCGCAAAATGAGGACGAAGTCGTTGATTGCTTTAATAAATGTATAGAGAAGAAAATGTCTAAAATTTGCAGGTTTAAAAATAATAGTTTACGAAAATTGGTACGTAGCAACTCTTGATATTCAAAATATGTGCCTTTTTTTCACTGTAAAGGATGCCGTACGTGTTTACCACTCCCGATATCGCCTGCCTGTCTAAAAGCAAACATTACACCTATATGGATATTCATGTAGAAAATTATGAGGTATATTCCAACTTTAGTTTTAGAAGTTGCAACTGTGTACCGGCGTGCAAGGAAATCTCCTTCACACCCGCGATTGACGTCATTGAAAAATTGAGTAATAAAAGTCACATAGTAGTAAAGTTTTATTTCGGGAGCAATACGTTCGACACGACAACGGAGAAGTTGGCGTACGAATTTTCCGCTTATTTGAGCGATGTAGGGGGTAATTTGGGTTGTTTTTTGGGTGGCTGTATTTTACATATACTTGAAATTGTCGAATATTTATTGTATGCGTTTAAAAAGCGTAAATAATGTCATTTCAAAATTGTAATTTCGAAATAGTATAAAATATTTATTCACTTCTGAGTCCTGGTTCTTTAATCTGCTTATTTCTGCCAATTAGTGGATTGAAGGAGATGAGTATTAATGTGAGTACCCTGATTATTTTCATTGGCAATATCATTTATGTTCGATTAGCTTGTAAACATTCTCAGAATAATTAACAACAAAATATATTGATCCAAAAACCCCAAGCGTCAGTTTCAAAGTCGTTAAGGTTTGAGGAAACGACTAGTAGTTAAGTATCTCGTAAATTTAAACTCCTCCTCCTTATCGACTCATAGCTTTTGTTACATTTCGGCATTGATTAAACGAACACGAAGTTGACTTTTGTACAGTGTATCCGGTAGCAACACTTTAAAGCATGATAAAATGTACGCGCAACCCATCATCCAATAAATAACGATCTCATCGTCTCAAGTTTGAAAAATTGATCTTAAATGTTTCCATAGCAACAGCTTGCACTCACGTCACCGGAAAATATAAGCTAAAAGTGAGAGTAAGTTAACGTGTCCCTTACTTCATAAATACGGATTAACGGTCAAACATGATGCGCATCTATCCCGGTAGTCATAACGTCTTCGTACGATACACTTATCGTGGAAATTTTCAGTCTCACTACACCAACCGCACTCGAAATGAATCGATAGTCGCTTGAAGAAAAAGTGCGAGGAGTACCTCACCCAAAAACTATTGGTCTGAGCCACCCGAAATCAGCATCGTGGGTGTGTCTCGATTAAGAGACGACATCCACGCAAAATTTGGAAAATTAATTTGGTTGTGCGCAATTTGCATCGGCGTTGGAGTTTGTTTTGTATAATTATGTACTTGTACCGAAAAATTCTTGGAACAACCAGTGGTACAGCGTGTCAACATTGTCCGAAAGCTTAAAGTTAAATTTCCCGCTCTTTATCTCTGTCCTGACATGGGACGTAACTTGCATCACATGTTAACCAACAAGAAGCAGCTGGAAAAGTGAAAACATAATGTTTTCAATTGTCTTAACGATCTCTTGGCTGAGGCAACCATGTTGCTAATGCAACAAAATTTAGAATCCAGGTGGACTCTGCATGTTGGTGCAATGTGGGAAGCAACATATTTGACTAATAATACAATTCGTCTTTAAAAAAGGTAACGGGGTAACTTTTAAATCATAGAAAGCGTGAAATAAATTTTCTTTTTTGCAGTGTAAAGCCACGGATGATTATTGCACTGTGAATGGTCGAGAGTGGTTCACAAATGTCACGATGGTCAGTATTTAAAACTTGGTCTTAAATATTTTCGTATCAATTTAACTTTATCAGACTCAGTTGAGAAAATGTGGAATATGACATTTTTAAATTCATCCTCTGTTCGTGTTTACAAACCGGTCAGTATGTTATAATGCATATTACATTAGCGTTTTGTTATTTTGATCTATAATTGACTTTCAGTGCAAACCTTCGGACACAAATTGTACGGCAGATGGCAAACGGTGGTACAATGTTTATCAAGTCATTTTGGGGAGGTTGCTTAGTTTTAAATACCGGTAATTGCAATAAACAATTAAAATTATTTTGGTTATTATTTTTCTTCATTACTATCACGTATAGTTCACGAAGAAGAATATCGCGGTCCATTTTCTTTCATTGACCTGGAAATCCATAACTGGGCTTTTGAAGCATTATTACAACATCGACTGAATGTTACCAAGGATGAAACTAAAAAGAAAAATATTCAGAAGAGTCTCGACCGATCTAATGTTGGAGCATTGGTACCGTAAAAAAAATTTAATGGTTAGTTTAAGAGTAAAATTAATTGATAATGTTTAGATTCATTTAAATCCCGAGTTCAAATTGGATCAACACCATTATATGTTTTACACTGGTCACGATCTTTTACAGGGATTTCGAATTCACGTTGTTATAAGAAAGAGAGTGGTGAGTTTTATAATTAAAAAAAAAATATTTCTCAAAATAAATCAAATTTTTTTTTCGATATCTTTAGAGTTGTTAACAAATTTTGTGGTATTACAGTATGACATGACGGGTGGAAAAACAGCATCGTGCGTGGATAAAGAAACATCCACAACATGCTACAACCAATGCCTGGATGCGAATTTATCGCCAGATTGCAGGTTTTCACAAAAGAAAATATACATCTAAATGTTTATTTGAATTATAGCTGTCAATTTTGTATTTTAGAATGCCGTATAGTCAGCGTAGAGGTTTTAAAGAGTGTTTATACAACGACGACTTTTTCAATGTTCACCTTAGGAATTACAAGACCTACACGACTTTTAATCGTAATGGATGCAAATGTCTGCCATCGTGCGTTGTAACTACGTTTATCGTAACAGCCGATGTGATTGATAAAATGCCCGGTGAAGAGCAGATGATGTGGGTTAAATTGTATATTGCGGATAACGTATACGAGCTGACAACGGAAAAGCTCGCCTATAATCTTTGTAAATTCGTGACCGATATTGGAAGCTACGGTGGGTTTTTCTTGGGTTTTTGCATTTTAAACATTCTTGAATTTTTGGAATATTTCGTCTATATATTGTCCAAAAAGAAATAATTGTACTACTCGAATATTCCCAAATTAAATACGCGTTTATGTTCACAGTTAATCTCTCCACGACGAGATCAGGCTAAATTGTAAGACGTTAAAATAAAAAACAAAATGTCAGCAATAATTGAAGGCATTTTTATTTCGTAATGTAAAAGTGTTTCTAATCCAGTATTCGATTAAATAACTAAAATATTTTAATCCATCGCTTTCACAATTTCATTTTATTTTAAAAATCAAATACTGAATGTTAACTATTTTTTTGTACTTTGCTCCAGCTCGTTATCCAATTGCTTAAGCTGAAGTTCAATGTGGGTTTCCATTTCCCGTATACATTTAAGCATTCGGTGAAAAGCTTTCTTTATAAAAAAAAAAAACCAATCGAAAATTGAAAAATTCTTAACTGAAAAGTTAAATGAAAGAAATAAAACGATTACACACCAGGCATTCAGACAGGCCCACGTCGACGTCTTTGTACACTTCAACCGCATCGTTAACTTCAAGATTAAATTCTTTTAATACGCGCATGTCCTTTGAAAATTCATTTTCATCTTCGTCGTAGTTTTTCACCGCCGTTTCCTCTAAAAATGCGCCATACTGTTGTAATGCCAACGTCGCGTGCTGATAAAATAGGAGTAAAAAAATAAAAATAAAACGCGATTCCTTGATTTAACGTGTTTATTTTTACTTACCTCACTAACAAGCGTTAGAGTGGAAATATGCTCTTCAATCTGGTGCAACTGAGTTACAGCATCTTGTCGAACTCGTTCTAGATGTACAAATCGGCTGATGATCAAATCTCTGACTGCGTTTAACAGGCTAGCTATAATTTCCTTCCTTTCCTTTTCTGGTTTTATACTTCTTGCGCGACCGAGTGTCGAAATAAAGTAGGCCTCTCCTGCATCAATCGAAGCTAAGCCATCCTTCGTTAAGTAAGTCTTAATCTGAGCCATGGAAATTATTTCCAGCCAATGCAAAAATAAACACCAAATTCTAATATATTGCGATACCGTCTATTTTCGAATGATTCTTCCTATTTCAAAACAATTTTTTACATCAATTTCATTTATAATTTATAAATATAATTTATTTGCAAAAATAAATAATTTTCGTAATAAATAATACCAACCGAATACGTTAGATATAATCCCAAAGTGAACTAAAGCCAAACCCTTCGTGGATATAACTCAAAGATGTCGTGGTACGAGCGGATTAAAATAACACTTCATATTGCTTAAGAATTAAAGCCAGGATAATTAAGCTAAACAGAAGAGATGAAGATTTTATATTAATCAAGACTCAAAATCGATCATTGCTGCAGCATTGCAAAATGAATAGTTTTAGTATTCGATTGTACTGTACCTTGGTTCCAGTGCCACATATTTCAGTTCGTTAGAGACATGTTAGCAGAGAACGACATTGCAAGCTTCACCATTGTAAACAATTCGTTTTTCGAAGTAGCGATGTTATCTGTCATCTGGCGGTGGTTACCAGAATTGTGCAAAGAAAATGGCCGCGCTTGTTGTCTCGTCGTTGAAACATCACTGGTAAGTTAATGTAGATAATATTTATGCATGAGTTTCGATTGATTCGACTTACGTTGTAATAATAAATGCCCGATGAAGAGCAATGGATGTAGGTTAAATTGTATTTTGCCGATAATGTTTATGAAAGAACAACGAGAATCTCGCTTACAGTCTGAGTCAATACGTGGGCGATATTGGAGGTTAAGGTGGATTTTTCTTGAACATTCTTGAATTTTAGGAGTTTTTTGCGTGTATTATAACTAAAAAAAATCATATAACATAATATCAGATTAGATTTGACGCATGTCTTCAAACCTTCTCCTTCAGTTAATCCTGTGACTAACTTACGACAATTTATATAATATTAAGATAACAAACTAGCAGTAATAATGTCACAATTTTTATTGCGCAATAAAAATTATTTTTTTATCCAATCACCTCGCCGCGTGACATGAAATATTTTGAGTCAGCACAACGACTTAAACAATTTCGAAGTTTTTTTCAACAATTTATCCAGCGACTTGAGCTGAAGATCAGCGTTGGTTTTACTTTTTTTCCAATCCGCGATAAGTCCTTTGCAAGTTATCTGAATTAAACAACAACGACAACAGTAAATATTTAATTTTTGAAAACTTCTATAATGAAGTTAAATTAAGTAAATACAAACCAGATACTCAGAGACGAATTCAATATCACTAGTAACGCCCGTGAATATGTCAAAAAATTCACTTCCGTATTTGCTGAACTGTTTTGCCGCCATTTCCTCGAAAATTGAGTCATGCTCGCTCACTAAGATGGTCAAAGTCTAGTAAAATAAAAAGGACAAATTACATTTTGTATTCGTAATTTTAAGGTGTTTATTTTTACCCGATGAATCCGCGTTAGAATGTCTATAAGGCGTTCAACCAGTTGTAGATGAATTGTAGCTTTCTGCCCAACTCGTTCAACGTCATCAAATTGGTAGTTTGTTATTCTTTCGAGTAAATTTGCCATTCTAACTCGAATTTCTTTCGTTTCTTTTCTCGGCTTATAAAGTCTAACTTGTTCCAATAGCTGAAAATAATTTTCTTCAATCTGAATCATAGCTGCTCTGTCCGTCTTTAAATCCATAATCAGAGATACAGATATGATTTCAGTCAAAACCAAAATAAATACAAAGTTCGAATCTGTTAGAACAGACGGAAAAAAACAAAACAAAGTTTACAATCAAACAATTTTTTTTCATGCAATTTATTCGAACACGGTTTTACCTAAAGTGGTAAGATACGGTATTACCCGATTATCCCACAACTACAGTTAAGCGGATTACTTCATGGATTTGACTTAATAGCGCAGTGCAAGTGGACGATCACTTCATATTGCTGAAGAATTATATCCTGGATTAAGGCATGCTAGAATATATTAAGGCCCTAATTACCAGCTTTGGAATTGTACACGGTTCCGATTCAGCTTTCGAATTTTTCGAAACACAATCTAGTGATGGTTGCCTGACCTACACAAATAATGGCCGCCAAAAGCTCGAAAATGTGCTCGCAGCAAATTATTGAGCATGTTTTTTTCCAAACGTAAGTCTGTGGTATTCAATTTTGGTGGGAGCTGGATCTAACAGATATGAAAAAGGAAGTAACGTGAAGTAAGTTTAATATTTAGGTAATATTTGAATAAAAATAAGAATATTGACCTCCAGCGACATTATTATTTATTCGTTGGTATGAATTATTGAATTTTAAGCAAAATAATACTTCCAGTGCTTTGGGAAGAGATATTAATGCGTGATATGTAGGTGTTCCAAATTAATTCGTTAAAAATAAAAAGATAAAATTTTGTTTATTGTTTGTAAAAATCAATTTTCCGTCTGGTACGAAACACATTCACACGTCAAGTTTAATCTACCGAATTTATTTCCACGTGTTTGAATTTATTAATCTTCTGGCGCTTGTTAAAAATTTTCACAATTATTTCTTCAAACCCTAAAACACTGCACGCTAATTTCTTGGTGGGATTATCGATTCGATGACTACTTCTTGAAGTGAGTATAAACAGATCGAAATACCGAGTAATAAATTATCCGGCATATCCTGACGTGACCATACATTATATTTTCAGCCTTATACGCCTGCAGACATGTTTTCAAGAGTTCCCGACTCTTCTATGTTTCATTACAAGAATAACTTACCTTATCGTCGTCAACATTTTGCTCCACGGTACGCAGTTCAACCGTTGAACAGAAGAAGGTACTTTATCGAGAGACCAAGACACTATCAGAAGAAAATTTGCAAATGGTGGAAAGTTCCTCCATCCATTACCGTTGTTGGTTACTCCAGAATTCGAAATGCGGATCATTGGTTTGAAACTCGGCTAATTTGGTTTTGCGTTTTGCTGGCTTGCTCCGGTTGTTTTATTTGGCAATTGTGGGATTGTACGAAAATTTTTTTCGATGAGCCCATTTACAAAACCGTCGAATTGACGCGTGGTTCGGATATTCAATTTCCCGCTATTTATTTGTGCGATGGATATATGCGTCAATTCTTAGCGGCGATTGTTAAAAACAACGTAAAAGAATGTTCCGTCACCGGAAGTTGTTTAAACGATCCTTTATATAAAATTTCCTTCGATTTATACAAAAACGTTATGATTAATTTGACGACCGCGGAAGAGCTTTGGAATATAGATAGTGGAGATCAATTTCAACTGTTTAGACCGGTACCAGAAAATTAATTTTCTTACAAAATTGAGAAATTTTTATTTAATTAATTTTTTACTGTAGTGTATAAAACCGAACGATCCTTGTGATTTAAAGGGAACTGAATGGAACGCGGAAAGGCAGAGAATTAAATCATTTTGGGGTGCCTGTTCTATATTAAATACAGGTAAGTAAAGTGAAAAATGAGATTTTGATTCAAAAAATAATAATTGTGTTTGTGAAACTCGCAGTGCTCCTGGATAAATATCGAGGACCTTTCATCTATTTTAATCTTGAATACGAACAAGCCCATTTCGATGACTTCATGGCAATATTAAATGCAATGCTAGCTAATTCAACAAATCCAGATGCTAAAAGGCGTCTTCTACGTAGCAGAAACCGAGACAGAGCTGGAATACTGGTAATTAAAATTAAAGTAAAAATAACGTCTTGCAAGGAGATAATGACGTTTTGAGTTTCAGATTTATTTTTGTCACAAATACAACACAAAAATGAGTCATTACATGTTTTTTAAAGCCCACGAGATTTTACAAGGTTTTACGACTCACGTGGAAATACGCAAAAAAGTGGTACGGAATGTAACATTGGATAATATCGCGAACAATTTTAAAAATCATAATTTTTTTACAGTTTAAACGACTTAACCGAAAAGTGAAAAAATGTTCGCAAAGTGAGGACGAAGTCGTTGATTGCTTTAATAAATGTATAGAGAAGAAAATGTCTAAAACTTGCAGGTTTAAAAATAATAGTTTACGAAAATTAGTTAAGGTAGACATTCTCAATATTTAAAATGTTTGCCATTTTTCCACTGTAAAGGATGCCGTACGTGTCTGCTACAAGTTCTCCGGATATCGCGTGCCTCTCTAGAAGCAA
Source organism: Stigmatogaster subterranea (assembly GCA_034696085.1). NCBI lineage: Eukaryota > Metazoa > Arthropoda > Chilopoda > Geophilomorpha > Himantariidae > Stigmatogaster > Stigmatogaster subterranea. The sequence goes on along the minus strand of JAQIWS010000274.1, from coordinate 86 downwards.
ACATTACACCTACATGGATATTCATTTAGAAAATTATGCAGTATATTCCAACTTTAGTATTAGAAGTTGCAATTGTATACCAGTGT
>JAQIWS010000273.1:0-30023 GCA_034696085.1 Stigmatogaster subterranea | reverse complement strand
CAACGAACTGCAGCATTGCAAATTACTCTTCAAATTAATGTTAAATTTACCAATTCGAATTATTTTAGAGGGAGGGAAATGGATAGGATATTACTTATAGTTTTGGATACATTGGTGGGGAGTGCAAGTACCGTAAACTCATCTTTCGACGGGCGCAATTTGTTGGTAGATTTTGATTTTCTTTTGGATAACTATTTTGTAATCGAAAGGAAGATTATCCTTAAAAAGAGACTGTCAATATCCCGTGGTTAATTTTTAATGTCAGTCGCGGTTCACTGATGGATTTCAAATGAAATTATTGGAAGTTTATCAATTGTTGACAAAAATAGATAAATATTTTCAAATTAATAATTCATGTTTGAAATGTCGTTTTAATAAAAACAATGTTATGTGATAACAAATTGATAAAATTGTTCAAATTAACAGAAAGACGGCGCTGACGTCAGCAAATTGAGCAAACTATCTACTGTTTTGTTACTTTTGGCTGATGGGTAGCGTGGTCACGTGAATTCTATCGCCATATTGATTCACACTCCATTGACGGCAGCGAATGATTCGCAGCGGCTCTCGTATGAAAAATTCAAAATCTGCATAAATCATGAAGATTTTGAATGACTTGCACGGTAAAGCGCACTAAAAGATTCAAGCAATCGGTTGAATTGCGTAATATGGTTTTTAAAACCTAATTTTTATTCTTTTAACGGAAATCTCACTGTTAGGGTTAAGAAATCGAACCACAGATTAATCTGTGATCGAATGTTCTCTCACGAGCCAAATTATCTTTTAAGTTACGACTTACGAGGAAAGATAGAAAAATTATACACGTAACATCGATTTACAGTGATGAGAATTATTTTGTTCTAATACTACTTAAAAATTTAAGTATTTATTTATTTACCGTCCCTTCTGATATAGTGTACTGTTTCACCGGAAAATTGAAAAAAGTGTGATCATTATCAGTTGAATGACGTTTTAGATTTAGCACTAAATGCTGATCAACAAAAAGAACAAAACATTTTTCTGAATTTTTTTTCATGTGTTAAGAGATTTTTAGTGCTGTATCTCAAACGAAATTTTTACAACCCCGTGCAAAATAGTTGTAATTTTTCAAAAATTATTTATGTAAAAATATCTTTCCAAACGCGTGTTTATGATTTATATTGCTTATTTTGTAAATAAGCAATTCCTAAATCGCGAATATAAATGTTTTCCTCTTGTTGTTTATTGTAATATTATCTTTAATTATTATTGGTAAGATTGTTTCAGAGCCAAGTTGATTAATATTTTGGTAGTTATATGATTGATAATTCCTAATTGAGTAAATGTTTTCAACTTGCTTCTAAGAAATTATTACTGTGATAAAAACTGCAAGTCCAATGAAAAGTAAAATAAAAATTTTATTTTAGATTTCACTGGGAATCTCTAAAATTAACTTTTTCTTGTGTCCACCGCATTTACTAAATCTTTTTCTGTGATTATGCGGATATTGTGAATTTGTGAAATTATTTCTAACAAAAATTCTAATGTGCGAGACAAGAGTTATGTACTCCGTATACTGGGAATCAATATTTGAAGACTTCAACTTAATAAAATAATCTAACGATTTTTGCAATGAGATCACCAAGCGTTTTTTTATTTTAGTATCAAAAATTTGATTTGTTTACTTCTCTGAGGATAACTGTCATAAATTGGTAGTGCTGTAATATTTTTTGTGAATTTTAATTAATTTAAAACTTTCCACAATTTAACTAAAATTCGCTTATTATTGAACAACTTGTTTTTGTTTTTTTTAAGAAAATACGTTTAAATAATTGTTACTGCTTGTAAAGAAACAATTGTCTACAAATATGACTAGTGAAATTGGGCAAACTGGTTGACATGTAGTAGTTTTTCGTGATAACTACAAGTATTGACGATGTGTAAATTTACATATTTACAATTACCATTTTTGTACGTAAGTTTTCCCATTTAAATTCTTATTTTCAACACACTCCGGGAGATTATCCGGGAGGGTCAGGAAATGAGTTTCCCCGGGTAATCAAAATCCTGGTTGTTAGAAATATATTAGTTACTTATTACTGTAATACTGAAGATTTTCATCACATATGAATCTTTAAGTGTTTCTAGTCACAACTTGTCCATTGAAAATTGTGAAACTTTATTTTTTCGTTGTAAAATGTCATTACAAAAGTTCATTTAAATTTTTGATATTTACTCAGTCTAAATCAATTTTCCCTCAAAGAGAGGTTATTTATAAATAACAATTGCACCTTTCAGTATTCAACAAATTTGTTTACGAATTTTAGTTTTAGCGAGCAGTGTAGTAATACCGTCGTCAGTGTTTTGTTCAATTTAACAATTTGACCAGTTAGTCTTGCAATTGCAATTTTTTGTTGGAAACATTACGTCCAATGGAATTTCACCAAATTTCTACCCCACGGATAGTTCGTTAACTGTTAATGACGAACTTTCTCCATTTTAATTAGCGTTGTGTGCCTTGTCCAGGTCGAGTTTTGTTTTAAATGGAGTAATCGCATATCTGTCGCTGTTCATAGACGGATTTCAAATGAAACCATAGCTAAATTAGTTTAAATTTTTGGAAGTTATTCACATTTTTGACTAAATTAGGTAGATTAGGTAGATTCGATTACGTGGTAATCAAATTTTATTTAAGTACAGTACGTGCACATTCCATCAGAAATGTTAATATTGAATTTTTAATGGTCGTTGTAAATTCTTTATTCGTAAACTCAACGCGAGTTTGCTGTTCTGTAACTTGTTTGATTACCATATTTTTTAAAGGTTTCTAGAGTTATTCTACAGTTGTACAATTTTTATGTTCGGAATTCAGAGTTTCAAAATATAATGTACCCCGTTACGCATGAGCAATGTTTGAGTCATATGTTGGCTGGTAGAAGTTTTAAATTTTATTGGGAAAGAAAATAAATTAATTTGATGTACTGTAGAGTAAATTTTGAATTTTACATTTCGTTTCTAATTGTTCTGAATTAAATTTTGTTATTGTCATCTATACTAATTTACAGTCAGTTGAATTTTTTTAAAGAATTCTGTAGTGCATTTCAATAACAGAAATTATTCACAAGAGCTCAATTTACATTAGCGCTCAAATGTAAATTTTCTATAAAAGTTGTGGCTGTTTCCGAAAATATAGGCACAAAGTTGAAAAAATGAGAAAATTAAATTTTAAAATCCGAGTTAGGTTTTGTAGTGTTATACGGAGTATAATTTTTTGTTTGCGCTTTATGGAATAAAGCAATAACTACTTTTTAAAGGAGTTCATAATCTTTAATTTTAAAAATCGAATGCGATTATTTTTAATCCCTAATATGGAGTCGTTATTTTTCTAACATAAATTACAGTATTACTAAAATATAGTAGTGCTAACTCGCTGTTAGGGCGACGTTAAAACTCTCATTCTCTGTTTCAACATAGAATTCTTGTTGCTTGATAGAGATCGTTGCAAGATTTTTTGATTTTGCTGTGGTAGAAATGAAATTTTTAAGTTTGATTTAAGTTTTCACGAGAGAAATTTTGCTAACATGTACGGAGAAACAATTTCAAATTTATTTATGCATTTTACAGTATTTAACCCGATTCCGGGGTCGATGTTTTTACCTGTAAACTGATTACGTTACTATTGTAACCAGTGTCGAAAGTTGCGTTGAACTCAAGTTGTTAATTACGGTATTCGGTATTTCGTCAGTGTAGGATACTGGGTAGCGAGCGTTAATTAATAGAACCGCGAGTCCCCATTTTTAAGCGAATTGGTTATTGCTATTCTAGGATTAAAAGAAATCGAACTTGATTATGATTCGAGTTCGATTTTTGTAGCCGTTGTAATGATAGAAAAATCATGTTTCATCAAAGATAAATTGTCGTTGCTAAGATTGAAATTAAGATTTAGTCTTTCTTGAATTATTTCAATTATACAACAATCCGTAGATATATTTATTGTTATTTCCATTTTATTGTTTGTATTGATTTAACTTCACCTAAAGGGAATAATACAGTAGTGTTAATTCCTTTTTGTAAAGCTAATTTAGAGACTAGAATTATTTTTTGCGTTGGGGTTAAAATGTCAGCAATTTCAACCGAAAACACATTTACTTGAGTTTCTTTTAATTTTTAGCTGTTTAAAATTGATACGTAAAAATTAAATCAAAATTGTTTAATTTTGTGTAATAAAATTGTAGATTAAGAAGTGAAATTTGTTTCAATTTAATTTTTTTTACCGCGTACTGCGTAGTGATATTCATCCCAATGTTTTTTATTTCTTCTCAGTAATGTTGTGATATTCATGTGGTGGTGTGCCAATCCGTAAAATATTCACAATTTTTCAGGAATATTTACAGTATTTGGCATAGAAAAGAAAGCCCCCACATATTGAATCTGCATGAAGTAGTTATTTAATGAAACCCGTATTCTGATAAGTTGGGTTTTAAAAACTACACTTTTCCGTGAAATGGCATTTGTTTATTGTTTCGATTAACATTAGCAATAAGTTCAAATATTTCGATTGTACCGAAGAATGTTTTGTCTCGTCGAATTTCGAATCGATTTTTAGTTGTCTGAACTCCAATTATCCGAAATGCCAATTATCCGAATTTTTTCTTCGGATAATTGAAGTTATACTGTACAGTATTTCTAAACATATTTTTGAAACTATTTGATTAGGTCTTCGCTAAATTTTGTTACGTGAAGTCTGGAAAAATGTTAATTCTGTGTTTTGAAAGCTCTTTTTTGCATTTTGAACACATGTTAAATACCGTACAGTAGTGCACCAAATTTCTAAATTTGATTGCGTGTTATGTTGTTTTGCTAATTTTAAATTTAATCTGAAATCCATTTTTCCGCCCTCTGATCCAGAGTTGGTTTACACTCGAATTGCTTAATTTCTAATATCAGCCAAAATAATCAGTTAATCTAAATTTTTGTTGACAATGCAATGTCAATTGACAGATGGATGGCTTTAAAAAATAGTTGTAAAATTAATTTTACAAATTAATTTACTGGTATTTTTTCACTTCGATTTTTCTAAAATTATATTTTACAGATTACCTAAATTTTATTACATTCTCATTCTCAAACACTTGAATTAACCTGCAAATAAGAGTAACATTGATGATCGTCGAAAAACAGTGCTGAACGGTGTCGTGTGGTTTTTTTCAAATTGTCATTTCCAATTTACTTTAATCGTTACTGTAACCTACGTTCCCACTTTTGTAAAAACGCAGATCTAGTATATTGAGGGTGTCGAATAGAGTTTTGGAAAAGCTTAGTGTGTCGTCTTTGAAAAAGTTTGGTTTCGATAGTGGACAATTATGGGTAGTGTGAAGCATGATTTAAAGCGATATTTTGATTAGCTCTCGAAGAACTTTTGGGGAACAGTCGCCGTTGGTTTTTTGAGGTTCAAAAATTGCGCCGCGCGAATTTTTTGCGTGTTAATTTTTAAGACAAATTTTAACGCTTACGAAATTTATGCATGTGTTTAAAATTGTCCACTAAAAAAACGTAACGGCTTTCGTAACTGATTTGATTAAGCAGTTTCTAATTTAATTGCTCTTTAAAATCAGTTACGAAAATTAGATGAAGTGGCAACTGTGTTTAAAAACAATTTGCCTTTTTTTTTGGTCACAATATTTTTAAGTTTAGGATTTGTTACGCAGCGCATTTCGCAGCAAAATCCAACTTAATGAGTAATTTTACAATTATTCCCGTAAAATAATCTGTCGATTGGTGCAAATTTATATACTCCCGTCTGTTCTGAAAGAAGTTTAACTTATCAAACTTTTTACGTTTTATCTTATTGTTTCAGTCTGAAACTCAGCTACGGACCATAACTTGTGTGACTGTGTGTGTATTTTTTTAAACTATTTTTAGATACAAAATATAATCTTATTGTAGGTGAGCACTGAAACAAATTTGCAAAATTACCGGTAATGTACGTTGTACTTGAGAAGTTGACACTTTTGGATATTTGCAATTTATTCTAATTGAAAACGTTGTAAAAGTTTATTACAAGAATTCGTTACGTAAATTGTTTTTGGTATTTTATGGTAGCATTAACCTCTAATTGTTTGCTTGCTGCTCCTGTGTATTAAAATCGACAGTAGTCCAACCATTATTTGTGAATGTCTTTATTTATTACTGCTAATTATTGCATCATCATTCACAAGTTTATTGAGTTTAAATTTTCAGTCTTTGATGCACATAAGGTCAAAATAACGAACTTACATTACACAACAAGTACGTACGTTTGTTATTAAAGATTTTTTGCGTTGTGCTTAATTGTATTACTCCGAAATTGTGTATAGCTAGTTTAGAACACTTTCTGAGTTTTATTAATCCGTAGATTGTTACCATTCCGTACTTGCCGAAATATGTATTTCATTAAATGTCTGAAATTTTTTTTTTAGAGTTTATTGGTTTTCTATTACTTTTCTTATTTAATATTCTCCTACGGAACTGCGCGGCATATTTGGAAAAATCTGTTGATAAAATTGATAAATAATTTTTATTTAATTTTTGCAATCATCAAATGGAAAATTGAAAAAATTGAAAAAATGTTGATTTTACAGATATGTCGATTTGTACATCAATGGTTGGAATATGAACAGTTATCAAGGTCAAGATTGCAATCAGTTTTAAATTTGTCGATAAATCTTTCGTATTGGTAAATTTAACAAATTTTGCAACGGTATTTTAAACGTAGGTGTCATGCACTAGATGAGAAAAGTTGTATCGGGTGTGTTGGTTCGAGATTAAAACTGAAATTACCCGTGCTTGGATCTTCATTGGTTGGTTTTAAGTTGCAGGTATTAATTATAACATTTCAATACTTAATGGTTGGACAAATTTTGGTCAATTTTCAGGTGACTTGCATTGCAAATATTGCCTTTTACTTAATGGTTACTGTATAAAATACAGAAAATATTTTGTACTGTATGTAGAGCGTAGAAATTAAAAATAAAAACGTTGTACTTCGTTTAACTAATTTTCACTTTTATGCGATATTCTCTCATTTAGTTTGTAACTTTGTTATTAAAAACATTTAGTAGTATTTATTTATATTTAATATAAGATGGGTTTTACTGTCGTTATTGCTTTGTCTAGTTCCGTTCCAGATGGAGGATTTAATTTTTTGATTAAAACTGTGATCAGATGTCTGTTTCAGTTTGGAGTTTTTATTTCAGTTTCGATCTCATCCGTGATTAGAATTTTAGTCAGTTTACAACCTAACATTGTTTTGAAATTAATCTTAATTTTTAAATGTGACAAATTTGTTTAAAATCGACCGAAATTAGTTAAAATTGTAGTTGATAGTTCAATCTTTGCGTTACATTCGTAAACAATGTTAGTATAAAATGATGCGGAGTAAATTCTTTGGGCTTCTACCAAACTACAAATTTTTAGTTAGTGCAGTAAAAGATTTGATTAATCGGGCAAGAGGGAGCTGCTGGCTTAAATTTACAACTACTAAAATCTTATGATTTATAATGTTTTAAATTTATTGCTGGTTGGTGGTGATTTTTCCAGGGTAATTTTGTGACCGAATTGAGACAAATAATTTCACATGTATTGTTTAATCAGAAATATTTTTTGCCGGCAATATTCTTACTTAAACTGGTTTAACTTACTCTGTATTCAAGATAGTAATATGGAAACACATTTCTATATTATTGAAAATTGTGATGTTTTATTTTTACGTTTGATTCCGAGTCTAGCTTAAGTCAATGGTCGGCAAAGTGGGGTGCGCGAAAATTAATCTTTGCATACAATTGGGGTGCGCGATTAAAAAACTTTGCCGACCACTGGCTTTAGTAATTAGTTGATTGATAAGCTATTGTAAACGCTGTAACTTATCATGATCGACACCTCGTAGGTACAGCGAGGTATCGTGTTAGTGAGATTGCGTAAACAAGGTCTGGCATTTTTCGCCAGTCAATTTTCTTGTACCTTCTCAAAGTAAAGTAAAAGTTACTTTGTGAACAGTGTCTTAGATGTTAACACCACGTCAGGAATAGAAATACTGTACCCACGCGATGTAACTTACAAAATAGGATTTACTGCTGTAAACATTTGCGTCAAAATTTGACGATTTTCGTGTAAAATTAAATTACCGTAAGGTACATTTCTGTTACTTAATGAAAAATTTTTACTCCTTATGTGAGATCTTCTAATTTCTAAAAATTGTTTTAAAAATTTGAAAATTTTCAGATTTGTAGAGAATAATAGCAAATCACAAATTTTCGTAAGTTTTGGAATTTTAAATACATTTTTAAATACTGTATAAATTGTTAAAATTATTTTGCCCCTTAAAATCCATGTTCGGCTTCCCACCAAATGGTAAAACGTTTCAGTTAAAGCAAAATCTTAAATTTTAAGATTATGGTTAAAGGTGTCCAGGGACAAGTAGTCATCTGTGCAAACAAAATTACGACCGTATAATCGCTCGTAAACAGTACAGCACCTTCATAAAATGCTTTAAAATGTGTGACATAGTGAAACGTTGATGGTTATTTCACGAAGCCAATTTTCCTTCTTTGGAGAAAACATTTGTGATGAATGTAGTTTAATTTTATATGCTCGTGCTACACAAACTATTTATTGTAAATCTGTCGTAAAATTGAAAAATATTTTTTGCAAAATTTCTTGATAGTGTACTAAAGTAATCTTATACTCCGTATTGTTTTCTGGAAAGGGATATAATTGGGTAAAAATTGAAAACGCGGTTTTGTTCTTCTTGGTAAGTTAGTAGTTGACACTTTTAATGCAAATTCCGTTCAATATTTGACATCAGGGTGATAATATTAATTACTTACTAAAATGATTCATCCGAATGTTTTGACCTGAACTTTAAAAGTTATGCTAGATGATATAACGAAAATAATTGTATAGTTTTATTTTAATGTTCGGTTAGTTTCTCTGTACATTGCAGGTAACAGATTCAGTTTGTTTCTAAATGTACTGAAGTAGTTACAGTACTTGCAGTTTCAAATCGCGTTAGGTATAGATTAAGTGTTTGTTTTACTGGTTGTACATTTTTTTTTATTCAATTTTAAAGCTAAATTTGAATTGTACTTCCGTGTGTGCTTTTTTATTGCTAGACTAGTGGACTAAATGCGCTTTTTTGTACTTATTTGACACAAAAAATATCTGGTCAGTTCTCAAGTTCGTGCTATTTTCTTGCTGTAGCTACAGCTAGAAAATCGCACGAGCTAGTGGAGTAATCTTAAAAAAATTAGGTTAGTGAACTGCGGTGAGTGGATTGCAAATTACTCTGCAAATTAATGTTACACTAACCAATTTGCATTACTTGAGAGAAAAAAATTTAAATTTAGATTACACGACTTTTTGTGCTGTATTGTATTGAACTAAAGCTACTAAAGCTACTTCGGGTTTATAAAAGTATTTTAAAAGCAAATTTTTTTTGTGGGAATTTCGAATTCCTCATATTTCTAAAATTGCTTTCATTGTGAAAGAAATTTTTGAAATCTCGTTGAGCTTAACGAGTTTGTTCATAAGTCAAATTGGTGATTAATTACCTCGCAGTTAGCTTCCTTATGAAAGATTTGTGATTTAAAAATGAAGACACTATGAAAAAATGTTAAATTTTAATTTTATCAGTTCACGATTCAGCTTAAATCAATCGCGCGCAATTGATCAACAATTTTTTGGCTTAGGAGTCGAACATTATTGATTCGACATTTTAGGCCTAGTATTGATAGAGAAAGAGTACAGTAATAAGAAAAATAACGATTCACCACTTTGTTACACTTTACTGAAATTTAGGTAGTAATTTTGAGAAATATTTCTACTAAAACTGATAAATTTTCGCACAGAACACAATTTCTTAAATTAATCCATTGGGTTTTATGTGAAAAAAGTTCCCATCCAGAAGCAAATGAACGAATGTTTCAGTCTTTTATTTTATTGTTGTTATTATTATTATTATCATTTTTCGAGAAAGTTGCAATCTGAAAAATGTCGGATGCAAATTTATTGTGAGACCGTTCCAAAAAGTTATGTGTAGTGGTTATTCACTGCAAATTAAAATGCTTTTTCTATATTGTAATTCACGCATAAATTGAAACTTTGTTTGTTGGTACAGTAATTTGCTATCGTTTGTAAAATTACGATGTTTGGGATTAGCAGTCACTTAAAAGTTATTTGCACACTTATTAGCAAATTATTTGACTACAATATTTTGTTATGATTTTACGTGATTAACCAGACTGCTTGAACATTAAATACAATGTGAAATGACATTGTTATTCAATGTAAAAAAAATGTTGTGAACACACGTCGTTGGTGCAGTTACATTTCATACATTGTTTTTCAATTTAACCAAAAAAATTTTACCAAAAAAATTATGAAATTTTTTGGTGTTACAATTTCGTTTTATTTTGGTTATCTATCTCGTAATTAATTTTCTGTGAAAGGACGTGTGATTTATAAGTGAGACGTCATGTTATCATTAATATTAATATTCCGGTAGACAAATTTGAATAAATTCCCACTTTTCCAAAATTTAAAGTACTACCGTAATGTTGTTTTGTCATGCTTGTTTATAGTTTAGTAAAAATGTAAACAATGTTGCCAATTTTTGCACCCAGTTTATTTTAACTCAGTTCTAGGAAATTGGAACAGGACAAATTTAATAACACTTTTCAGTTACTGACTTGCCTAAAACAATGTGTTGTGGATTGTTGTGTAAATCAATTTTTTCTTGTTAATTTCCAGTTACTTGAATACTTGGCCAGTATTATTATACTTTCTGCTAAAAAAAATTTATCCGTGGTGCATAAGTTTGTTGGCAGATTTTATAAATCTGCGAACTCACTGAGTTCACGGCTGAAAGAAGGCAGAAAAATTTTTGGGAGACTACTAGAGGAAAATTACATAGGGATTAACTTTTGCAAAAGAAGAGTTGTCTAAAGATCAGACGAGTACTGTTCCAAGTAAAGTAATCTCGTCTTTACACAACTCTTTAAATCCAAATTAAAATAGTGTATAATTTTAATAAGCTTTGTTGACAATGCTCCAAATTAGTGAATGATGCGTGATGTTACTTGAATTTACTGTAAATGTTTCAAGAGAATTTGAACTACTCTCGAGCGTCGTTTAATTTCAATTTCGTGCTTGTGCAATTTGCAGTCGATTTGCCAAGAATTTTTGCATTTACGCATTGTGCGCAGCCGTAAGAGTATAGTGTAATTTGGTAAAGTCTGATAAATACAGCAATTAATTTAGATTGTATTGTACATTTCAAGAGATGAAGTGATATTATTACTCAAATTTGCAAATTGTCTTTCATGGTTAAACTAAAATATTTTTGTACAATTTTATTAACGTTGCATTGTAAAAACATTCACCAGCTGTTGGTGATTTTTATAAAATGTTATGAAAAAAATTCGATAATCCCGTGTAATGAACGTCCTTTCAAGTTACTCAGTTACAACCAGCTTCGAGTATGTTGAATTTTAATTTTGTGAAATTTTTAGATTGTTATAACTTAGTTATCGTTGTTGTTGTTGAGTTTGGTTAATTTTTTAAATGTGTAATCTTTGGAGATTTCGAAAAATCTAAAAGATTTGAAATTCATTTTAAAACTCTTCATGCAATTTTGTGAGTGGATGACAAATTTTGATTCGTAATGTTCTTCATCTATTGTACATATTTAATAGTGGATAAGGTGAACGACGCTTGTACATTGGGTTGTCCACAAATGTTGTGCATCTCGGGCCAACTTAAATATATTGCGGGTAAAAGAAAAATGCGTTCACAAATCTAAATCTAAAAATATATTTTGTCAAAAGTTTAGTTACATTTCTTTACTGCGTCGTCCATTGTAATAAGCGCAAATTTTGATCAATATTTTGGTAAAGGTAACAAAATTATTTCAGACACAAATGAAATATTATGTTAAATCCTGCCTGATATTTTGATTCAAACTTGTAAATGTTGATTTGTAAAATAATTATTGCAAACATTTTTTATTTTTATAGGTATTAAAACCGTTTCTTCACTTCCTAGACTGACTTGAAAAAATTTAAATTACTTACTGGAATTTCTCGGTTTTCACCGGTAGTTTTGTGCTAACGAATGAAACCTGAACATTTTTTCAGACTACAATACATTGCGCGATGCTTGTAGGAGATTATGACATTTACAAATAAGGACAAAAACTTATCCACAACTTTAAATGAAGTAATTATGGTTGTCATATATATTCTACACGCATTCCGTTGATTGTTTGATAAATTTAGGTCCACGTTGCAAGAGATAAATTTATACCGGTACTTAAATTTGTTTAATTTGTTAATTACGTGCGTTCACGAGTTAAGATAATTGGGTCAGCTTGTTAAACTGACAAGTAAGTTGTTTTGGTTACGATTTTTTTGGGTCGTGCTTGTACAATATGAAATTGACACGTGCACTTAAAAATTGGTTAAATTTGCAACCGAAAATTCGCTGTGATTTCGAATCCTGAAAATTTTGATTGCGTTTAATCAAGATAGATTGTTTTAATATAAAGTCTATTACAGTGCTCATTGTTACAAACATTTACTTTTTTTTAATTTATAAAATAATGACTTTGCGTTATATTTGTCACTTGTAAGCAGTGACATATTCTCTATTGTCGTTGCAAATACAATATTTTGTTATGATTTTCGATAAAATCACGATGATTTTTAATTTTTGAGTTCAGAACATTTACTTTCAATATTCATAGAAATACCGTGCTGCAAATTTGTGTTTTGATGTAATCAGGAATTGTTGTTCACTGTTAGTGACTGCAGTCACCGAATTTTCTGTTAATATTGTATCACTGAATTTACAACGAGCGTTCAATATTGTATCACTGCACGTGATGCAATATTTTGCTCACTGACGTTCCCTAACGGAACCCACAGTTGAAACTTATTTTAAAATGTTAAAATAATTGTTTTTAAGACTTAGTAATATATATGACTATGCAGCTGGCATGCGAAATGACGTCATGCTACGTGTTGTCGCGTCATTGTAAACTGGCCCTGTGTAATTCCCTCAATTAACAAATACAATTTTGTTGAAGCCCTTCTTGAAAATACTTAGAAATAATTTTGTACCTCTTTTAAATCTGTCAATTAATATCTCGCATTATTAATATGTTAGCAAATTATTTATGTGGGAAATTTTCTAATGTAAAAATTGAAGTACAGTTCTTGTTGGTTACACTCCGTACATTTACGTGAGATCGCAAAAATTAATTTTCTTATATACTCCGTATCTTCTATTTCTGTGTTTGCTAGTTACCGTACCGCAAACATTATTTTTTGTGCAGAAATTGCAAAATTATATTTCGTGAGACCCGTATCTTACGACTGACGTGTAAACTCTGACGTATTAAGGTTAAATTTTAATTTTAATTTTTACTAGATATCACCTAAAATTTAATTTCTTTAAAATATTACTTGCAAATTTCTTCAATTTTGTATGCGATTTATTTGTGCTTACTGAAAGACCGTGGAAATTGCTTAGTTTAGATTCTACTCTTAATGTGATATTAAATCTAAGTTTTTAAATTCCCACTAATATTCTGCGGTGCACAGATTTTGCAAAAAATGGAGTCAAATAATTTACGGTTTTGTTAAGATTTAAATTTTTGCAATTTAATGTTTGCGGACATTTCCATGATTTGTAATCACTGAAAATTTAACTTGTGCGCAACAATATTTTGTTTTGAATATTATTTGTGAAATTTCAATTCGTTAATTCGTTTATATTCCCGAGACTACATGAAAATATTGTGATGCTGTGATACCACAATTTTTTTTGTAATAAATTTTTACAATTAAGCATACAAAAAAGTTTAATTTTAGTAGCATACAAACTAAATTCGATGTCTCATTGAAAGTTGTTATTTTGTAAAAATAAAAAAAAAAATCCAAATTTATTTATAAAACCGTGACATCTTGTTAGTTGTTAATTTGCAGTGTATTGACCTTCTGACTGGAAAAATTTGCATCCGAACTTTTTATTAAAAAGAGACAAGTTTGTTTTAAATACAATACTGCTCACAAATTTTGAAAATTAATTTACTGTACACATATTTTTAAAGTTGCTTTTTTATTTAAAATTAGTTTTAAAAGAAATTATATAGTAGATCTTGATTCATTTCTGCACAGAATGGAATTTGCTTGTTTTAAGATTGACTCGAAGTTTAAAACGTAACATCCGTATTTTTGCCTAGAATTTCTTTTACAGTACCAGTACCTTAAAAAAAATTATTCAGTGATACGTTGGAAATTAGTTCATAAATTTCAAAGTGTTGAGTAATTATTACCAGTACTGTATAGCTTTTTTGTGACAGAAAATTTGTAATTTAAAAGTGAGATTTCAACGTAAAAATTTAAATGTGTATGAACATCTAAATTTTGGATGTAATTTTTCCTGTATTGTGCTGTATTGGTTCAATTTTAATGCATTCATTCACAATCGTTAGAATTGAACTCAGCAGATTATAATCTTCTGTTTTGTAAGTAGAGGATGGTGGGCACAGTGAACGCGACTCTTGTCACCACTTTGGTTTGTGAAGTTTTGAAATTTGAATTATTGACTTGATGTTTGTACTGTATTTAATCCTTAGCATACTTTTCAAACTTTGGCTTTGATGTTTTTACTGCATTTTTGCTGTGCATTTTCTGTACATAATTTCTTCCATGAATTTATTAATTTTTTCCCCAGTAAATATTTGTAAATATTTGTAAATGAAAAATCTAAGCAAATTCTAATAACCAAATACAGGTTATTAGAATTTGCTTAGATTTTTTATTTACAGCAACCAACAATTTCTGGTCAACAGAAATAACTTTGTTAATTAGGTCAACGAACTGCAGTGAGTGCATTGCAAATTATTCTACGAATTATTTTTAAAACAACCATTGAGCATTATTTTAGACAGAGAGAGAGAGTATGATTTATAGCTTTTGACGCATTCGTGAGGAATGAAATTACCGTGGAAATTTTTCGAGATAAATTTTCTCTGCTTTTAATTAGCGTTGTGTTTCTTAGCAGGTCGAGTTTTGTTTTAAATGTTTCAATCTCACACCGTATCCAATTTTGTCAATTGCGGTTCATGGATGGATTTCAAATGAAAACGTGTTTGAATTGTATAGTATGAATTATTGGAAGTTCCTTAATTTTAACAAAATTGGATAAATTTTCCCACAGCTAGTACCGCTAGCAGTTGAATATTATATAACTGTTTATCAAATTCACCATCACTGATGAATGATGAATTAAAATTTGACTATGCATTAGCCAAATGTTATTGACGTACGTGCACATTCCATCAGAAATGTCATTAAAGAATGTGCAACAACCATTAAAAATTCATTCGTAAACTCAACGAGGTTTTGCTGTTCTATAAATTATTCATTTACTACTACTGCCACATTTTTTTAATGTATCTAATCAAATGCAGAAAAAAGTTATTCTACATTTGTACAATGTTTATGTAAGGAATTCAGAATATTAGGATAAAATGACTAGGCCACATTCGAGTCATACGTATATTGGGTGGTAAAAGTTTTACATTTTGGTGGAAAAAGGTATTATATTGCAAGTTGATAGTGTTCACGTAGAATTATACGAAGCTAATTTTTAAATTAACAGGACAATATGTCCAATTTTCAGCAAAATTTGTTGTCTTGTTGAAGTAACGGATTTCATTGACAACTTTCAACAATGTTTCAATTTTGTTCTTACAGTTTAAATTTGTAGATAGATTTTTCTTATTGGTGGATAAATTTCTGCAATATTTGAGTCTGGGGTTTCATTCAAGTATTTGCATGTTCTGCTGGTACGATTTAAAACATTCTCTAAATGGCACAGTGCGTTAAATATTAGTTTATAAGTAATAATTTATTGACGATTTTTGTATTGTTGTAATATAACAATTGTTTAATTTGTCAGCCTGATGATTACTTGCGAAATTGTAATTTAAACATGCGATTGCTCCATTCTGTTGGTTACAAAATAGTAACTCTTAGATTTGTAACTAGGAGATGATTAACGTCAATTTTGGTTGATTAAAGCCGTTTATTTTCGCCAGCCGCGATCATACTGTGAAAACAAGTACAGTATTTAATTACCATGTGAATAACCCGTTTGTAGTGACGAAAAGCGTACAGTACCATTGAAATTACAAATATTTAATTGTTGATACTTTCGTCCAAATTTCTGCGTTTAAATTCCACGAAAGTTTATTATTTTGAGGAAATTGTCAAAGCATTTTTAAGTTTTCTCGTCGAATTTCCCTTTTATATTACGTTTACTAGGGGAAAATAATTATACTCAAATTTTCTCGCATTGTAAACATAACTCGGTAATTCATGTCACCCTTATTGATTTAGCACTTACTGCCCTAAATGAATTCTCTTATGTCCTTTTGTAATTTTGAGCCCGTAATTTTCATCTTCAAGATCCGACGTAGTTTAAAAAAAAACTTTATTTGTAACATTTGCTAAACTAACGATAATTTTTCAAGTTGTATAAGCATTGAAACTAATGTTGTTACAAAGTTCTGTAAAAATATGTTTGCACAGGTTTTCAGTGAGCTAGATTTCTTAACTGAATTACACTTTTTTTACCACTGACGCAGATTTTTAAAACGAAACGCCCTCAACCAGTTTATTTCACTAACTGGTTGAGTTGATTTGGGTCGAGTTGTTTAATTTCTAACATCAACTAAAATAATCTGTTAATCTAAATTTTTGTTGACGATTCGTTGTCAATTACAGACGGATGATTGATTGATGGATGATTTTACGAAACAGTTGTAAAGTAAATTTTAAAAATTGATTTACTGTTATTTTCTTAACTTCAATTTAAAAAAAATTATGTTTTACCCAAATTTTGTTACATTGTCGTTTAATTAAAATGTGCACAAAATTTTTACTTGCTCGCAAAAGTCGTAACTGTTTATTACAATTCTGATTGTCTTCAACTAACAAACATTTGAATTAATACTGCAAATAAAGAGCGCTGTTTTTCGACGATCATCAAATTTATTTGAACCTTTTTAGTCACGTACGTCATCCTGAACGTTGCTACGTATACATTAACAAGAATTGAATTTTCAGGTCGGCAAACCTGCCCACTGTAAATATTTGGATTAATTAGAATTAATTCGGAAATTAACAAATGTACTCAGTAAATTAATTCTGTTATTATATTTTGCTCAGATTTTTCATTTATAGCAACCAACAATTTCTGATCAACAGAAATAACTTTGTTAACGTTGAGCAACATTAGTTAAAAATAATTTCACCGTCAGCTGGCTGTTCGATAGCGTTGTATATATTTTAAGTGAAATATTCTGGGTTTACAACATATTACGTCTGGCAATAAATTTCAATTTTTCTTTGTACTGCTCTACTTGTTGCCCTTGCTGAAGCAATCACTTTTTGAATAATTATAATACTGTGTTATTGTTATTGCGATGGTATAATGAAAACTTTGAAATTTTTGCAACATTTTAAATGTGGTTGTACTGAAGTACATCTGGTGAGGTATTTCTTTAATAATGTTTCATTCGAGCAATTGGAGGATTTTACGCAATATTTAAGTTTATTCTACTGTGTGTTTAAATTATATTAAACCTGCAGAAGAATCTCTAACTTGTACAGTAGTCTACATTTTTTTGTGAAACATTTAGTATACATCAAATCAAATGTTTCTGTGGCGTACAAGTAACAATTTTAGGTTGCCCGCACAGGCAGAAATTTAAACTTTAAATTTACAACAATTTCCTGTAACTTAAACGCGAGTCTCCCAATTTTTTTCAAATTTTAGTAATTGTTTGGGAGTTATTTTTATTGCCTCTTAAGTCAACATAAGGCACCACATTGCTGCTTTATTTGGTGGAAATGTAAAGTGCGTGGTTCGTGTTGACCTAAGAAATGCTCGGAGAGTTCACTGAAAAAGGTAAATTTCTCCAAACTCTCGCATTTCTTGGGTTTTGTATCGTACTGTATTGGGTTGATACTGTCACGCGTAAATTTGCAAAAAAATTTCAAATGCTATAATACTAGCATGTTTTACGTTTTGGGAAAAATTCAATATTCCTCATTGCCCCGAATATAAATCGAGTTTTAAGTTAAAAAAATTTGTTTTACTGATTAGACAGATTTAAGTAAAGTGATAAATTGACGTTTGGTTAACGTGTGCAAGAAGTTGCAATTTTTATAGATTACAGGTTAGAAATATAAAGTGGTAAAATTCGCAATTTCTTACTGGTGTGACTTTAATAGTAGTCAGCAATACTACTTCGGCACTTGATCATAGCATGTTTGTAGACAAATTTTCTTGTACAGTGCATAAATTATTTTTGCCATCGCCGAAAGACGGCGCTGATGGGTAGCGTGGTCAAGTGAATTCCACCGCCATTGATTCACACTCCGATGATTCGCAGCGGCTCTCGTACGAAAAATTCAAAATCTGCGTAAATTATGAATATTTTGAATGACTTAAACGGTAAAGCGACAATAAAAGATTCAAGCTATAGCTTGAATCTTTTAGTTTGGTTTTTAAAACCTGATTTTTATTTTTTTAACGAAAATCTCACTGTCAGGGTTAAGAAATCGAACGTTCTCTCATGAGCTAAATTATTTTTTAACTTACGAGGAAAGATTGCAAATCGCTGTTAACGTGTATAATTTTTTTATGACGAGAATTATTTTCTTCTACTACTATTTAAAAGTTTAACTGTTTATTTACCGTGCTTACGGAATGGTATTTTTGACCTGAAAATTGAAAAAAGTGTTATCGTTATCAACTGAAAAACATTTCAAATTTAGTACTAAATGATGTTAAACATAATTTATTGCTCAATTCGAAATGTTGAAAAAATTTCTTAAAAGTTTTTTTTTTTTGTGATCACGTGTTAGAGACGTTTAGTGCACATTATAGGCTATAATTTTCAGCGTAGAATTTAGGATAGAAAATTGGGTAACTCTTCGATAGATGCAACGAAAACAATTTTTCTATACAGTGTTACTCACTTTACATTCTGTTTGTAACATACTGTAGATTAAGGATTTTAAACCCTTAAATTGCGGCCTGTTCTGATCGAAGAAGTGAGGAAAATGAGAATTCTGTTTTTTTTAATTTCCGCATTTTAAGTTTCTATTTTTTAAATCCCGTCCCATTTTCATGTTGTCCTTTTTTCTGGCAATTTAACAACGTTTACGGTATTTTATTCAAAACCTTATAAAAATTAACAGTAAAAAAATTTAGAGTTAAATTCTATATTTATTGTAATCAAAAACCGCATTGACTGTTTAGAATTTTCAAGGAAATCTTATCAAAATATTTGGATGAAAGTTAATATTTTGGTAGTTGTTGTAGTTTTTGATGAATTAATCCAGACTTTTGTGAGATTAATCAGCATTTTAATCAGAGCGTACTTTGTTATATTGTACAATTATTTTTGAAAAGTTGTTACTAGAGTATGGACGGATAGCTCGCGAGTCCCGAATGAAGTTCGCGACTTAATGATTAGTACAGTGGACCCGAATGGTCGCCATTTTGATTTGAATTTAACAGAAAATGTGGCGACAGGTGTTCTCCAGCTGCTGTTGATGGCAAATTACGTAGTAGTGAATCGTTATTTCCCTAACAAAAATTAGACAAATTAGTGTTAATCTGTAAATCGTATGTAATTTCGGAGTAATTTTTTGGGAGCAGTGTGATAATGTGAGTCAACAAATATTTTAATTGTCACGAAATATTTATTTTTGCATTTTAAGTGTGAGTGTAATTATAATTTCAAAATGTTTGTGCAACAACGTATACTCAAGACAATCATTTTCACAATACAAATTTAGTTTTTAAAGATAACATTAAAAGCAATTGTTTTGTAGAAATAACGAATTTTTCTTCTTTCAAAAATTATTACTTTTGTTGCCACAAAATAAGAAATTTTTGAAATCTCGTTGAGATTAAGGAATTTGTTCACAATTTTCAAGTGTGTGATTAATTAGTTGTCTCGGAATGAGCGTCCTTGTGAAAGTAGATTTGTGATTTAAAAGTGAAATTTTAGTGGTGAAATTTGGTGAGCTGATATTTTATTGACTTATGGTCCGTTGTCCAGCAGTGATTTTAAAATTGATTTAAGATAATTTAAATTTAAATGAGTTTATATCAAACATGCCCAATCATTTCAGAATTTTTCAAAAATTTATTTATTCTACCTCCGTGCTGATGGATAATTTAATACTGTATATCACTACAAATTTACTGGGATTTGTAAAGTTTGAAAATTGACGATTTTTCAAAAAATTGTTAAATTTGAATGTATATTTTATTATCGTAATTATATTTGCAATTTTTACTGTTAAAATTATTACAGTGAGACGTCAAGATACCTGTATCACTAACATTAAACTGTTGATAAATTTAAAAATTTCCCAATTTTCTAAATTTTGAGCAGTATCGTTTCGCAAATTTAAAATTTTGGTAAATATCTAAATAATTCCGCCAAATTTTGCATCCTGTTTATTTTAGCTACGTTCGAAAATTTATCGCATGAAATTGATGAACGCATGTACAGTAAATTTTTCTGATTGAAAAAGGCCTGTGTTATGTATTCCTCACTTAGACAAATTATTTCTTTCCCCGATGTTATGGGATTAATCATAATTATTGGATTGTTTTACAAATCAGCTTTTTCCGTATATATTCATCACTTTAGAGTCCTTGGATTTGATGCTTTTACACATTTTTGTACATTTTATTTAAAAATTACAGCGTTGTCTTAAATTTGTTATTCTTCATTCTCAATACAATCTTTCAGCAGGTGACAGATTTCAGATTGATGTTAAGGCTGTCTTCTGCTGTAAAAAAAAAAAGGAATGTAAGATACTTGTAACATGAGTGTGAGGCAACCGTTCCAGTTATTTGTGGAATTTATTGAAAATGTTGTAGAATTGGTTTTCCTGATATCTTAAAATTTTTTAAAGAAATGAAAAATTATGCCTTTGTGAATTTGGTTATATTTGTTTATATAGGAGATGAAACTTAGGCCGCAAGCTCTCTGAACACTAGCCGACGGTTGTCGGAAGATATATCCTCAGAGGAGTAAACAATAAAATAATGTCACGAATTTTGTAGTGAGATTGTGAAACGGAATTTATGAAAAAAAAATTCTCTAATGTCTTAAATTGTAGTGCAGTAATATTTTTGTGAATATTAATTAATTTAAAATTCTCCCCAATTTAGTTAAAATTCGCTTATTATAACTACTGTTTTTTTAAACAGAAAATGCGTTTAAATAGTTGTTACAGCTTGTAAAGAAAAAATTGTCTACAAATACGATTAGTGAAACTAGGCAAACGGGTAGAAACGCAGTTTTTTTCCGCTTTGCTAACTTAGTAGTTACGTGGTAACTATTGACGATGTGTAAATTTACAGTTACCGTTTTTTGTTCATGAGTTTTTCCGTCAAAATTTTTATTTTCAAAAGCTGATTACACTCTCCGGGAGATTATTCGGGAGGGTCGAGAAGTAAGTTTCCCCGGATATAATCGAAATGTGGGTTGTTACTTATTATTATTAAAGATTTTTATCACGTATGAATCTTGAGCTAGTCTAGTCACAACTTGCCCATTGGAAATTGTAAGATTTTATTCATTCGTTGTAAAATGTCCTTATTTTAATACAGGTCGAACCTCGCTATAGCGAACTCCAAGGGACGACGAAATTTGTTCGTTATAACGGTGTTCGTTATAGCGAGGTTCGACCTGTAGTCATATTATAAAAGTTCATTTTTATTTTTGGTATTTACGCAGTAATGCAGTCTTAGTCAATTTTTCCTCAAATGGAGTTTGTTATTTGTAAATGGCAATTGTACCTTTAACTATTCAACAAATTGTTGTACCAATTTTAGTTTTAACGAGCAATGATAGGAAAATACGAATTAATAATACCGTGTTTCACTAATGTCTGATTCACTAGCAATTTGACCAGTTAGTCTTGTATAAATTATTAACGATATTACGTGAGTGAAAAGATTTAATTGCAATTTTAATTTTTTGTTGGAAACATTATGTCCAACGGAATATCACCCAAAATTCCTCCACGTAGGGTTTTTCATTTCGACATTCCCTTGAGCATTGTTCACTACTAAAATTTTCATAAATTTATAATGTCGTAACGGAAAGCAATTGCGTTTTATATTCAGGTGAATGACAATATAACTTGAATTTAATTTTTCATTTTAACGTTTGTTACTCTTCTGAATTATACGTGCTGCCATATTTCAAGTTGCCGGATAATCCACAGTCAACCTGTATTTAGTAATTTTACATCTCTTTTTTAAATTTGTTAATTAATTTCTTGCATAAATAATATCTAACAAATTATCTATGCAGGAAATTTTCTACCGAGGCTGATGTACTCTGATATGTAGAAGTTGAATTTTAATTTTTAGTAGTTACACTTGAAATTTAATTTTATTAAAATAACCATTATAAATTTCTTCAATTTTGTCCGCTATTTTGTGCTCACTAATATTCTACGGGACATAATATTTTGCAAAAAATATTCGTAGTAAATTTTAATAAATTTTAATTAACTACCGTATTATTCTTGTATTTGTCGTTTTGCTCCGCATTTGTGTACTGTGATGAAAGTTAGGTTTCATTTTGTTAAAATTTTATTATTGACGATTTTTAAAAAAATGCATTAATCACAATGCTACAGTTTGTGGTTTTAAATGTTTATTGCCGGTGATCGTTAATTGCAGAATTTTTAAGAAATAACAATTATCACAGTTTAATTCAACCGTTGAAGGGTGGCGCTGAACTCAGCGGTAATTTACGGTTTTGTTACAAGAGGATGACGGGTAGCACGCTCAGTGATTCGGTCTGCCATTTTGATTTGCATTCAATGGCGAAGAACGATCGCTAGCTGCTAGCTGAAAGATGTGGGAATAATGTTCAAAATAGGGAGTATAATTTTTTGTTTGCGTGGTGGTCAAGTATGTATAATTAACTACCGTCATGGATTTCAACAATTTGCTCCTTATGGGATAAAGCAATAACCATTTTTTAACGAGTTCATAATTTTTTATTTTAAAATTCGAATGCGATAATTTTTATCCCTAAAAATTATTACTAAAATTTAGTAGTGATAACTCGCTGTTTGGGCGACGTTAAAACTCTCATTCTGTCTCCCCCTCAAAGTTTAACGTCACCCAAACAGCAAGGTCGTCTGGCAAAAATGCTGCGATATTTGTGATTAAGTATTTTACTGAGGCATTTATGCGATGGCACACAGTGATTGTTTATTATTTCAGGGACAAGTTAAAATTTTTGCAATTTAATGTATGTTGAAATGAAGTCCAATTAAGATTGTTTGCACTCATAAAAATTTTGAAATCGATATTCATTCACTAGTAATGACTGATTCCACTTTGTTGTTTATTTGTTACTTCATCAAGACAATTTTTCTGAGTTGCAAAAAATATTTATGATATTAAATTTATTTCGTGCTTCACAAACTATTTACTGATGTACATTTTTTCAAGTTTTCAATTCTTCAACACAAGATTTGACATTTTTGTTAATTGTTTATTTGGGAAGTGAGAACCGTAATTTATAGTTATTGATTTTATTTTTAAGATATACATGTTCTTTGAAAGTACATTTTGAATACCGTATAACAGATTGCAATTTAAATTCCAAACTTTAGTGCAGCATTGTACTTAACTTAAAATTGTTTTGTTAATTATTATTCTGCACTATTCAGTGCATTGAGATGGTGTCGATTTGTTATATATTTCTCACTTAAACTTCAAAAGATGAAGTGATATTACTCAAATTTGCAAATCGTCTTTCATGTTTAAACCAAAATATTTTTGTGTAATTTTATTAACGTTGCTTTGTAAAAATATTCAAAATATACGCAAAACCAAAAAAGATTAGTAGATATGACTATAATAAATTTAGCTGCAATATTTATTACGTGATGTTTTGTGTCAAAAGTTTAGTTACATTTCTTTACTGCGTCGTCCATTGTAATAAGCGCAAATTTTGATCAATATTTTGGTACAGGTAACAAAATTATTTCAGACTCAGTGAAGTATTATGTTAAGTCCTGACTAATATTTTGATTTACAAGTTCGAATTTGTTTGCGTGTGAGCGAACTTTGTTAAAAATGTTGATTTGTAAAATAATTATAGCAAAATATTTAATTTTTATAGGTATTAAAACCGTTTCTTTTTATTTCTCGTTTTTCGTTGGTAGTGTTGTGCTAACGAATGAAATCTTGAACATTTTTCCAGAATACGGTACATTGCGCGATGCTTTTATAGGAGATTGAAGACATTTACAAATAAGGAAATTTAAATGTTGTAATTGTGGTTGTCACACATTTATTTTAGGTTGAGCAAACCCGACCGAAATCCACGTTGCATGGGATAAATTTATACCGGTACTTATTAAATTTCTTTAATTTTCTAATTACAGTTCGTGCATTCATGAGTTGAAGTAATTGGGTCAGCTTGATAAACTGATATTCTGATAGCGAATTTTCGGTTGCAAAATTGACCAATTTTTAAGTGCATGCGTCAATTTCACATTGCACAAGTACGACCCAAAAAAATCTTAACCAAAAAAAAATTACTTATGATTTCGAACCATGAAAATTTCGGTTGCATTTAATCAAGATGGATTGTATTCATTAAAGTCTATTACAATGCTCATTATTACAAACGTTTACTTTTTTTAAATTTATAAAATAATGACTGCATTATATTTGACCCTTGTAAGCAGTGACGAAGAAAATCTGTGATTTTTTGAATACAGTAACACATTTTCTATTGTCATTGCAAGTACAATATTTTGTTATGATATTCGATAAAATCACGACGATTTTTAATTTTTGAGTTCAGAACATTTACTTTCAATATTCATAGAAATACCGTATAAACAGCCATTTTGTTTGGGTAATCAGGAATTGTTGTTCACTGTTAGTGACTGCGGTCACCGAATTTTCAGTTAATATTGTATCACTGAATTTACAACGAGCGTTCAACGTGCAGTGATACAATATTTTGCTCACTCAAGTTCCTTAACGAACTCACAGTTGAAACTCATTGTAAAATGTTGAAGAATCATTTACATAAATATATTAAATATTCCTTGATGGCTTGTTCCTTTAAGTAAAAATTGTAAACAGGCCCCAAGTCTTCAATTACTTTAATTAAGGCTGCGTGAAAATTTAAATAAATTTATTAGATTCTCACTGACAATGAAGCGACAACATTCCAGCTGCATAGTCGTATATATTACTCCGTTTAACTGTGTCAATTTGCAACTTCTGTACGATTTTGTTGAAGCCCTTATTGAAAATACTTAGAAATAATTTTGTTCCTCTTGTAAATCTGTCAATTAATATCTCGCATTATTCACATGTTAGCAAATTACTTATGTCGTTAATTTTCTATTGTAAAAATTGAATTACATTTCTTGTTGATTACACCGTATATTTGCGTGAGATCGCAAAAATTAATTTTCTTACCTTGCAAATTAAATTTTGTAGGTGTTACCGCAAGCATTATTTTTTGTTCAGAAATTGCAAAATTATATTTAGTGAAAACCCGTATCGTACAAATTATAATCGAGTTTGAACTCTGTATTGAGGTTAAATTTTAATTTTTATTAGATATTACCTAAAATTTAATTTTCTTAAAATAACAATTGCAAATTTCTTCGATTTTGTTCGCTATTTATTTGTGTTTGCTGAAAAACCGTGGAAACTGTTTGGTTAAGATTCTACTCTTAATGTAATATTAAGTTTTTCAATTATCACTAATATTCTGCGGTGCGTAGATTTTGCAAAAATGGCGTCAAATAATTTACGGCTTTGTTACTAGAGAATGATGAGTAGTTCGAAAGCAAGCGCCATTTTAATTGGTTCTCACCGTATAGGATGTAGTGGAGAGCAATCGCTAGCTACTACAGTTTTAGTTATCGCGTAAAAGTTGAATAAAAACCTGCATAATGTCAATATTTTTGCGCGGTGATGTAGAGTAGTAATTAATCTTGATTCATTTCTGTACAGAATTGAATTTGCTTGTATTAAGATTACTCGAAGTTTAAAATGTAACATCCGTACTTTTTGTTCTAGTTCGATTCAGATAGATTTTACGATATTGAATATCGCTGTGGAGAATTACTCTTACAGTATCTTACAAAATATATTCAGTGATACGTTGGGAATTAATTCATAATTTTCAAAGTGTTGAATAATTATTACCAGTTAGCTTTTTTGTGACAGAAGATTTGTGATTTAAAAGTGAGATATCAACGTAAAAACTGTTTTAGTAAGGATTACTTCCAAAATTTAGATGTTCAGTTTTGATTCAATTTTAATGCATTCATTCACAAATTGACTCAAGTGCATGCATTCATAATAGTTTGAATTGAACTCAGCAAATTACAATCTTCTGTTTTGTAAGTAGAGGATGGTGGGCAGAGTGAACGCGACTCTGGTCACCATTAATTTTGGTTTGTGAGGTTTTGAAAAGTGAATTACTGACTTGTTGTTTGATTTAATCTCCAGCATTTTTCAAACTTTGGTTTTGATGTTTTTACTGCATTGATGCATACATTTTCTGTACATAATACCGTCCCTGAATTTCTCCCCCACATATATTATTTGTTATTGGTTATTAGAATTTGCTTAGATTTATCATTTTATAGCAACTAACAATTTCTGGTCAACAGAAATAACTTTGTTAATTAGGTCAATGAACTGCAGTGAGTGCATTACAAATTATTTTACGAATTATTTTTAAAACAACCAATTAGCATTATTTTAGAGAGAGAGAAGGGGTGTAATTTATAGCTTTTGACACACTCGTGGGGAATGAAATTACGCTACGCTATTTTCTCCTTTGATAACGTGCAATTAGTTGATGATTTTTGGTTTTAGTTTGGATAATTTTTTTATAATTACTTGTTGCAAAAGGAACATTATCCTTGTACAACAACCCTGCAATATCCTATGAATAGTTCGTTAATTTTTCGTGATAAGTTGTTTGTTTCTTAGACAGATCGAGTTTTGTTTTAAATGTTGCAATCTGTTACCGTATCCATTTTTGTTACGAGGGTTTGCTGTTCTATAAATTATCCGTTTACCATAATTTTTTAATGAAGTGAAAATATAAACTTCACAACCGTGGTCTCTACCCCGTGGAAATTTGAAAATTTAATTATTTGATTGATTGATTTTAGTTTTACTGAATTTGTAGAATTTTCAGCAAAATTTGTTGTATTGTTGAAGAAATGGATTTCGTTCACAATTTTCACATTTGGACGAAAGTATTATTTTGAGTAAATTGTCAGAGTATTTTAAGGTTTTTTCGTCGAAATCCCCTTTTATATTACATTTACTGGGCGAAAATAAATATATTGAAATTTTCTCGCATTCAGGTCACCGTATTGAGTTAGCACTTATTGCCCTACAGTTTTTCATTGAGCTAGATTTCTTAGTGAATTACACTTTTTTACCACTGACGCAGATTTTTAGAACGACACACCCTCAACCAGTTTTTTTCACCAACTGGCTGAGGGATGGTTGATTGATAGATGATTTTACAAAACAGTTAACCGTAAATCATTTTTAAAATTTGTTTCACATGTTATGTTTTACCAAAAGTTTGTTACATTGTCGTTTAATTAAAATGTGCACAAAATTTTTACTTGCTCGCAAAAGTCGTAACTGTTTATTATAATCCTGATTGACTTCAAATTATACACATTTGAATTAATACTGCAAATAAGAGCGCTGTTTTTCGACGATCATCGAATTTATTTGAATCTTTCTACGTATGTGTTATGCTAGGGTGTCGAATAGAATTTTGAAGAGCTTAGTGTGTCGCTTTGGAAAAAGTTTGGAAAACACTGGTTTTGATAGTGGAGGATTATGCGTTGCATGAAACATGATTTCACGCGATATTTTGGTTGGCTCTCGAAGACTTTTATTGGGGAACAGTCGCCATTGGTTTTTTGCCGTAAGATGTACAAAATTTGCGCTGCGCGAATTATTTGCGTGTTAATGTCTCGACTTTAGATATTTATTTTGTTAATTCTAGGCGTTACGTACAGTAAATGTGTGTTTATAACACCGGTAATCACTTTTTTGTTGAGAAAAACCGAATTTGGTCGTGATTCGATTTTTTTTTTACGGTGAAAAGGTAATTTGTTGGTGGTTTTATTTTGATGAAACTTTTTAGAGAATGTTAACTTATCATTTTGATATACCACATGCCGTAGATTGATTTTACTTGGTTTGGCTTCTACTCGTTGCTAAACCGCAACTGCATTAATTGTACAACTACTGTAATTTGTTTGTGTAATATTGTCGCTGGAATTAACAATCATTGATTAAATTTGTTTTATTGCTAAAGCGGAGTTAATTATAATTTTCTTTAGCACGATAGTGTATACTCCAGTATTAAAAAGCTGAAATTTACTTGACAGTAAACACGCAATATCAGAACTGTACAAATCAAATTGCAATTAAGGTTGATATAATACTGTAAATATGCAATTTCAGAATCATATAAATTTCTCTGTACTGTAGTTATACTTCAGCATTTATTCGGGAAGTTTTTACAAACTTAACTTCGTGTTTAAAAATTAACTAAAATTGAATTTTCAGGTCGGCAAACCTGCCCATTGTAAATATTTGGATTAATTGGAATTAATTTACTGAGTACATTTGTTAGTTTTCGGTTATTATATTTTGCTCAGAATTTTCAGTTATAGCAACTAATAATTTCTGATCAACAGAAATAACTTTTGTTAACGAGAAACATCAGTTAAAAATAATTTCACCGTCGGCTGCTTGTCAGTGTTTTCTATACTTTAATTAAAATATTCCCGGTTTACAACATATTACGTCCGGCAATAAATTTCAAAATTTGTCATCGCTGAAGTATTCATTTTTTGAATAATTAATAATTGTTATTGCGATGGCATAATGAAAACTTTAAAATTTTTGCAACATTTTAAATATGGTTGTTATGAAATACATCTGGTGAGGAATTTCTTCAGTAATGTTTCACTCTAGCAATTTGAAGGATATAAAACGTGGTCCTTTTTCAATTTGTTCTGTTCTGGAGTTTCTCGGTTTCAATTTTTATTTTTAGATATTGACGTTTGTTTTAAATTTTATTATTTAACAAAAAAATAAAACAAAATCTCAATTGTGCTTAAAATTTTTTTTATTTTGAAACAAACTTAAGTTGAAAGATTTTTTCAATATCTTAATTCTTTGATGTTATAGTGTAATCTTGATATACAAGAATAACCAGTGGTAACGTATTGTTTTCTGGTCGTGGAAATTAATTCGTCGATGTAAAAAAATTGTCAATATTCACACCAGATTTTTAATTTGCTTTTACACAAAATGTCGGAAAATCGCTGAATTCACATGTGAAATTGTGTGTGCAGTTGCCAAAGTAATGTTAAATGATGTGCAATTTTCAAGAAAAAACAATGCTATTTATTTAGCAACATTTTCATCTACTTTACATTTTGTATTACTTTAGTTGTCATTGCGAATTATATTGATCGAATTTCACTGGAACTCACTGTGACACAAACTGTATTAGCATATTTCCAATGTAATATTACAGTAGTGTAAAAAAAAATTCGTAATTATGCATTGTTAATTACGGTTCTGTGTGCGAGTATGTGTTGATCCATGTACAGATTTATATATATCAAAATGTCATCCACATAATTCCTCGTGCATAAATCCTGTCCTCGGGTCCTCCACACTAATTACCAATTGTCATTGCTGTACCTACGCACAATGCCAATTCTTTCCGCTATCATCGCTGCGATTAGGCGACTCTGCCAACGCAAGAAGAAAGCTGAAAAGAAAGTACGACTAAGTGTGGGACCTCCGATGCAGACAAATCGCGCGTTTTGGGGAGACGG
>JAQIWS010000272.1:0-30119 GCA_034696085.1 Stigmatogaster subterranea | reverse complement strand
AAAAATTTCAAATTTAAATGTTAGCAGAGATTGCACATTTCTCGTTGCCACGCATTCATAAAATATCATCATTACCGTCTTACCGGTACATTCATACTTGTAAAAAAGTAATGACGTGTATGAAGAATTTATCTACGGACAATAAATTTTATAATTCACAGTGAAAGCATTTTAGCAGCAATTTTTGCAAATTTTTTGCAGTTTTTTTTTAAATTTCAAACACAAATTGACAAATCTAAATCTAAATTTAGTAAATATTATCTATGGTACCACTTTGCACATTCTAATTACCGTACGTTGAATTATTTAAGTAGGTAACGCCACCGAAATGTGCTTACGTCATTTCAAAAAATCCAACATTCTTAACGTCTACATTGGTCTCGTGCAAGAACGTCAAAATTCGTGGTTGTTAAGCCTGTACTCTTACGATTTTACTTTAATCAGATTACCTTAGGGATAAAACTGTAGTATCCTGTCGTTGCAAAGGTAATAATATCCAGAAATATTTTTGCAAAAATAATTAAAGTTCAATGGAAAAGTATAGTTCTTAAAACCGCGAAAAATTGAGAATGTTTTATTTTCACAACCTCGATCTTTCACAAATTTTTCAAAATACGGTAGTCATAGGTAAACTAAATCACCTGAAGTTATCAATTGTAAAATTACTCCGAAAACAAATCTTTTACAACTCATACAAAAACTTGGAAGATTTTTAATATTAAAACAAATTACCATATTTGAATATACTGTAGTGTTGGAATTGTATAACCATATAAATTAGAAACTTACGAAAACAACATTCACACGGAGGCTCCTGTTTTTTTTTTTTCAATAAAAATCAATAACAAAATTTATGCATCTGATTAACAGAGATAAAAAGTTAAGTTTAAAATTAATTTCTAAAACACGTCCTGTAACTTTAAATTTTTCTCAAATCAGTTTACAAAAAAAAATCAGAGATTATAGGATAAAGAATTTTCCTAAATAAGCGTACAACAGAAATTATCAAGATATTAACACTTTAATCGAATTTTAGGCCTATTTCAGAGAAGTTAGGTCTAAAAGCTAAACAGGCAGAAAGTTGTACTGCTGTGTAACAAATTGCCCTCTGCAGTAAAATTAACTTTTCGAATTAATTAGAAGGAATCTCGGATTAAACGTAAATTATTCAGTAATTAGAATTTGCAAAGTAGATAATGACATCGAAATCAATTGTGCTTGTTTCAATCACGTCATTTTCCAGTTTACGCATAAATTATACCAAGGAGTTATATTAAAAGGAGTAGCAATCTGTTTCGATTCAAAACGAGGCTCGTACCGATCACTGGGGCATGCGCAGTAACAACTTGAGTTAGAGTGGAGAAATCCGCCATTTTCAAACAAACGGCAGTTTTTATTTGCGACTACAGCGATGATTTGCACACGTAGCCGCCCGAAAAGCAAGTGAAACATCGGTAATTGCTCCAAACTCACTGTCTGAAGTGCAATCCGGATGAAATAACGTCTAATTATCCGTCGCGATGTCTGAAAATGGCCGCTAACGTGACGTCAGAGTGACGTTTTGATGACGTTTAGGGACTCCACGCCTTGAACCATTGCAGGACATAGATTGCTACTCCTTTTAATATAACTCCTTGGTTGTACAATTTTTCCATTTGCGAATTTAAAAGAAACTTTTTTTAAAACTTCTTTTATCTCCTAGTACGCGAAGTCGCAGCTGTCAGTTCCCGCATCAGCACTCTAGAAGACAAATTCTACAAACTCTTCACCGCAGACATGGAAACATTCGTGAAAGTCGAAGCTAAATTCTCCGATTTAGAAGAACGTGTCAAGTTGTTAGAAGGAGACGCTGACGTCTTGAGAAACGGTCGTCCCAAAAACGATCTACTAGAACGCGAAGTGCATCACTTGAAAAAGGCCCTCAGCCTCAACGCGGTCCGCGAAGCGTGGCAGAGCTTCTTGAGCGCTGACGTCGCACGACTGGGTGTTCGCGACGGTCACGTGGTCAGTGAATACACGTGGCTCGTTTCCGACTTCGACGATAAAATCGACGCTTACAGAAACCTAAATTTCGATTACATCGAAAGTCGTAGTTTTTACACCCATATTCCTGGTTATCACATGGTGTTGCATCTTTATCCGAACTACGATCAAACCAATCATGTGGGTCTCTACGCAGTTTTGTTACCTGGGAAATTCGATGACGTGATTGCGTGGCCTTTTACGAGTAAATATATGTTATCGATTAGTAGTTTTAATACTGAGGAAAGTGATGTTTTTGATACGATTGTGCCAGCTCGTACGACGATGTGTAGGTTTGAGAGGCCTCCACCGAATAATGATATTGGATGTGGGTTTGCGAGTTTTGTTGATCATAAAGTGTTGCAAAATAATGGACATTATCATAAGGTTAATGGAGGATTACAGTTTCGCATTTCGATTTTTCTTGATGATTGATGAGGTTTTAAATTTTAATAGGGTGTAGTTGGAGGAAAGTGAATTTTTACCGGTATATTAAATTGTTGTATCTTGGTATGGTTAAGTAATGGTTTACGTAAATAAATATTTTATTGATGATTTTATTGCAGTGTTTTATTTTTTGGATCAGTTTTGGTGTTTAATTAAAGATAATTTCGAATTTTAAGTGGAAAATTGTTAAAAAATTAGGAAATTTGAACGGCGTTCCCCATTGTGGGATTCTCTTCTCAGTTGTGAGATTATCCCTCTCTGTCGTGAGATTATCGCTCTCCGTCGTGAGATTATCGCTCTCCGTCGTGAATTCTCCTTTCCTTGTGATGAATTTTTACACTGGAGAGGCGTCTCCATTACAACTTTTTCTTCTTTTCTTTCTTGTGTACTACGATTATATTGTAAAATAAATAAATAAATAAATTCATTCGGTTTTCTACATTTTATTTATTTCAAACTGTAGCCATTTGACGACGTACAGCAATCCGTTTCGACAAAGATTACCATTTCACCACAAAACTAACAAAACTCAAAAACTCTAAAAAAATTTAAAGCACAAAAAACCAACATCAAAATTCCATTTTCCAACTTTCTCTACCAAAACTTCAAATTTACAAGTAAAACTTTATTTATCAATTACTCCAAACAAAATATTTACCTTCAAAAATTAAAATCAAGAATTTTATTTTCAATTTTACATCCTTATAAAATCAAAATCCAACACAACTTCCAATAAATACCGTTAGGTGTCTCTGCGTGCCTCATATTTTCCTCTTTCAAAATGGTGGTGTGTCGAAGTGATCCGTGTGGCATAATTTGTATACTTTTGACATACATAGCCGTAGGATACGCAGATTACGTTGTACTCCGATGGATTGTCATCTTAACTATGTCATCTAGGTAACTTATCATAAATTTTCTTCCCACCGATCATAAATTTTCCCACAACGTCAAAATGTCCTTTTTTATGTTGCAGTTTATGGGGCGCGGTAAATGCAATTTTATTTAACCTCATCGTTTTTCTTCTCGTCATGTCTCATCTCCGAGCCGTGCTCACGGACCCCGGAGTCATACCTCTACCATCAAACAGTTTAGATTTCTCCGACATGCATTCTGAAGGCAAAAACCTAATGCAGCAAAAGGTGACGTTTCGTATAAAAGGAAATGAAAAATTAAATAAATTACATTTATCGATCGATTTTGAATTATTGATTATTATTTATCTTTTATATATATATATAGGAGGATTGGACAGTGTGTGCTCGGTGCGAAACGTACAGACCACCGCGTGCTCATCACTGTCGAATATGTCAAAGATGCGTTCGGAGGATGGATCATCACTGCCCGTGGTAAAAGAAGAGAAAATTAAAAATAAAACAGGATGTGAGTCCGAGTTAAATATAAATTTAATCGTTGAAGGATTAACAATTGCGTGGGCGAGTTTAATCAGAAATATTTCATTCAATTCCTCATGTATGTGGGTGAGTTGAGTAATACGCGTTTATTTTTATTTTTAGCATTGCGTTTTGAATTTTTAAGGTTTTGTTTGTAATCGATTTTTAATTTTTTAGGTTTAGCCAGCGCGTATGCTGTGTCGTTGGTTTGCATTTCGTGGCTCACGGAGTGTGTTAATTGCGTAATGGATGAAGCGACGAGACAAATAAGAGTGTAAATAAAATTGATAAATATTTTTGTTGGTAAATTGATTTTGGGAATTTTGGGTTTTTTTTAGAATCCATTGCGTGATTTTAGTCGTTGAATCTTTACTTTTTGGATTATTTGTCGTCGCTATTATGTTTGATCAGGTAAAGTTTAAATTAAATATTTCGGTTTTTGATTATTTATTAATTTATTTTGTTAAATTTTGTAGTTTACTGCAATTCTCACTGACGAAACTGCAGTCGAACAAGTTCAGAGAAAAGGTCCTTTCAGACCACGAAAACCCAAAATGGCGCTTCTTAGTGAAGTGTGCGGCAGAAGTGAGAAAAATATCAATAATTTTTTGGTTTCACTTTTCGATATTTTAAAAAATATTTAATTTCAAGGTTCTCCTATGCTGTGGTTTCTTCCGTGCCAAAATCCACCTGGAAATATTCACGCTTCCACGAATTACGATGTGTGAAACCGAAAAGACGAAACGAAGAATTTATTTTCCAATTTTCGTTTTTTGATGCTTGACCAAACAATTCCACATTTCAATTTACAATAATTTGTTAAGTTTTTTAACCATGTCAGATTTAATGTTATTTTCATTGAGATATATTTTCCTGGGACCACTGAATCAAATCAGAGATTACCGAATTAAGACACAACCTACTCAGTTAAACGGTATTTTTGTTTATTTATATTTATTCCAACCTTGTACATTCCGTATAATAACGTAAATTTTTAATTTAAAGAACAATTTTCATTTAAAAATACCTAGATTTTGTAAATAGACGTAAACACCGTGTGTTTGATTTTTACGCTCATTCTGTTGTGACAATTTCAACACGTAAGTTAAGATGTAAAATAATTTTAAAAATTAATCCTTTTTTTGTATAAAAATTTGAGTGTAGGATTAACCAAAAATGTTATTTTTCACGCCTCGCTCTTCCTCGTATACGCTTAACCGGGTGACGTAATTTTAAATTTGTTATGTAAATTTTTGTATATTTTTCCCTTTCGGGTCAGTGTTGCATCAGATGAGCTTCACATTTCTTATTACAGTGTAATAAACTCCTCCTCTTGCCTCGAACACTCGAAAACACGTAAATTTCGAATAAATGACGTCTTTAATGTTTTTAATCTGATTACAACAAATTTTTCTCACAGTTTTGATTTTTATTTTCCTAGAATTCGAGGTCGAAACATCGGTTGTGGTCTTGGTAAAGGTCGTGGTGGAATGAAAGGTTTTCTCACCAGTAAACCACGAAGTCGTTGTATCTCCAAGTTGAGTTTGTTGATCGCGTCATCGACGTGACGTTTATATGACGATAAATCGTTGAGTAAATATTCCCAAAGTGAGTTATAATTCTGCATTTCGTTTTTGGTCTCTTTGTTAGTTGATTGCGCTTTTTTGGTGTCGATGAGAAGTGTTTCACAAGTGTTTTCTAATGTTTGCAGACGGAATTCTAGATTATTCAGAATTGTGTCTACAAAAAAGTAAAATTATAGTTTGTAAAACATTTATTTTTCGGGTGAATTTTGTTAAAATTCTGGTTTTTTGAGACTGAATTTTATGTTTTTAATTTTGTAAACGTTGAATTTGGCTGTTTTTAATTTTTTTAAATATTTAATTTTGTTAAAATTCAGGTTTTTTGTAACTGAATTTTAGGTTTTTCATTTTTTTAAACATTGAATTTGGCTGTTTTTAATTTTTTAAATATTTAATTTTGTTAAAATTCAGGTTTTTTGAAACTAAATTTTGTGTTTTTCATTCTTTTAAACGTTGAATTTATCTATTTTTAATTTTTCAAATTTTTAATTTTGTTAGTTATAATTTTTTAAATATTTAATTTGGTTCTTTGTAACCTTTAAAAAACAAAATTCTACGGAGTACATTTTTTATCTCAAAAAACCTCGAATTTTACACCTAATTAAACTATATTTCATTGAACTACTTCCCTCAGACTAACTTTTTACATTTTTAAAAATTTTTGATATTTATCTCAAGTCATTGTCCTTTTTTAAATTTTTCCCATTCTAACCATTTTCTTATCTGACCTTTGCATTTTGGTTCCACTCCCGACCACTTTGTTACTGGGTCATTGCAATATCGGGTTTCTTCTCCTATCAGTTCAAATCCTTCGTGGCATTGATACGATACTCGACTCCCATACTTGTACTCTCCGTTTTCGTTTGCTAACGGATGATAATAAACCTCAGCGTTTGCCAAGTGCTCGACATCTCTACAAAAAAGTTCTGCGGCGCCACGGACGATTTACTTTAAAAAACATTATTTTCCTTTTTTAATTTTAAATTTTAATTTTTTTACCATGTACAACGACGTGAAATGAAGAAATTCGTTTTTTAGCTTCGTAACAAGAAAATAATCGATTATCTTTCATCGTCGCGTTGAAAATCAAAAGTACGCCTGGATCAAGTCGAAGTCGAGGACTTTTGGTTAAGAGATTATTTCCTAAAGCCAGTTGTACATTTCCGCCTTTCCACAGAAGATTATCTAAATCCGAGATATGTATGTAAATAATATTTGTGAAATTTTAGTCGTCGATAAATGAAATATGTGGAATTTTTTACCCTTCAATTCGTCAACATTGACGCCACACTTGAGTAAAATCGTATCACCTTGAAATACTTCGATTTTTTGAGATTGAGTGGCGTTACCTGAAAGGTATGTTTACCTGTAATAATAAACGAACAAACTACAATTTTTGATCTTTTAAAAAATGTGGTTTTACCTGACGTGGAATTGAAATAACAAACGAGTTGAAAAAATAAACAGCAACAAATTTTGCATTTCATCTTGACGAAGCAAAAATTTCGGATAAACTGACGAAAATCTCCTTTGGTATTTGACTAAAAAAGCATTTATTTTGAATTTTTCTTCACGAACTAAGAGTTTAAAGTTTGTTCCAAGGAATGTAAACTATAACAGGCAGGAAATCACGTATCGTTTAAATCCACAACAAAAATTAAATCCGTCTCGCATTTCAAAATCCAATTTATAAAAAAAATTACTATAACATTTCTACACTACATTAATATTATAATATTAATATTACAAATCAACACCAAAAATCAAAATTCATTATCTACAAAACAACAATTTTCAATTTTTACAAATAAATCTTAACTCCCAACAGGGAGTAAACTGGAATCAACTCCTCGCTGTTCCTCTCAACCTCCCGTTATAAATATCTATTTTTATTATAAAAAAAACACAAAAAACCAAAATCTTCCATCATCCTAATTAATTAAAAACCCATTTTCAACCTCCATTTCCTCAATAAACCACACCGAGTTGAACAAACCAGGAAAACCAAAAATCCCAACTCCAAACTCGTAACCAATTACGCTACATCCCATAAACGCTTTGCCAGGAACACACCCATAAAACGGAGTTTCAGAGCGGGTGAATACAAAATGAGTGATGACATCATCAAGTTGGTTCTTTCTTTCTCCTCTGGGGCGCTTTATGCGTCGCGGGCCGTCTGAAACGCGTGGAGGGAGGAGGAACTGCGTCTGCTATCCACATCTGCTCGCTCGTGTGGTGCGGGAACAAACTGCAGTGGCGAGCGAGAGACACCAGGACTAAAACGACACGACTCACACTTCACAGGACTTAGCATCGTATAACTTGTCATTTGTCAAGATTGAAGAAAATTCCATCTGCGAAACTTTAAATCATCTCATCTGGAAAAAATGGTTCTCTCTAAGAAACAACTGTTGCTCCTTGCCGTCGTATTTTGCTTCGCGTTTGGGGATACGGGTGAGTTAATTTTAACTTTGTAATTAATTTTAATGGCAGGTTTAATAAGAATCAAAATTTTAAAACCTCGAGATTAGATTTTTAAATTTAGCTCAGAGAGAGGAAAAATCCTTACTCCTTTATATCACATATCGAGTTTATTTTTACAACGAGTTTTAAATCCAGGTCACTCAGATATTAGGCTAGAAATAAGCGTAAACTCAATATTTATCTTTCCTCCAACCAACACGCGGCTCCTAAACTGGGCGTTGGTCACTTTTATCACAAAAAACACCCAGCATCCTCATCTGAAAAAAATCCTTGTCTCCATTTTTATTATTTTCTCTTATTTATCCCATCTCCGGTTACTCGATTCTCACACGAATTTCCCCTCAAAACGCACTAAAGGAGGGGTAACGAATTGATGGGGGTTGCCGAGTGGCCAGAATGGCCTGTCGAAGCAGCTATTCCTCATCTCGACTGCCTTCCCCACGAAGCCAATTCAAATAACTACCCGGTTGAATCATTCATTATACTTCGAGTCGAGTCGAGTCTTCGACTGACCCCTCGCCACCCACAACTGCCACTGACGATTCCCCCTCCGTCATTTCGAGTCCCCATTTTATTTTCCCCCCGCAGAGATTGGCGATGAGGGTTTTTCCTCCATTTTTTTTTGTATTTTCATCCCTCGTGTCTCTTTTTTCTTTTGTTCGAATATGTGTTGTTATAACAGAGTTCGGATGAGCGAGATAAGCCAGTCCCTTTGCTTGCATTCCAAAGGGCCAAACCAAAAGAGCTTGATGGGGAAAAAATTTTTAAAGTAGTTGGAAAAAAGAATTTGAAAAACGTTCCTTATCCCAACATGAATTCCTTCGAGTTTTTGACTGACGGGAGATTAGGCGTTGGCTTCTTCACCAAGTTTTTTCCTCACATTCGCGGAATTGTGTTTTGTGCTTTGTAATCATCCACTAGAAAATAACAAGGTTTGTGATTGCCCTCTTCAACCCTCGTCCAACCCCCGTTCTTTGTATTTTCGTTCACCGCTCCGTCTTTTATCTTCTGCGTCTTCTTCCTCGACGTGACAAAGTTGGTAGTTAAACTGTAAAACTTTCAGGACGTTCACCCTCGCGATGTGTCAAGTCATTGTATTTCATTTCTAAAAACCAAATAAAAAACTAGATGAAAGGATTAGTATACAAACAAGACCACAGACACAAAAACTAAGGTGTGTTTACACTTTACACACCTCAATTTTTGTGTGGTATCACCCACGTATTGATGATGCTGATGAAGATAAAACGTGATGACGTAAAATGAATTCATTAAAAGAGGTTAACGTTTTTATTCACCCATAATTTAATATTTTTTTGTTTATAAATGGTTTCGTTACTGAATTAAAATTAATTTACAATTAATTTAAATGAATCAAGTTGTGTTGGTGAAGTCGGGTCAAAGACGGCGCTCGGACATCTGGACCCGGCGCTATCCGGAAGAGAATGGAATGAAGGCAATAAATCGTCAATTGGTAAATGACTCGGCTTTGTCATTGTCATTCGAAGGACTGTCATCATTTCCTAGGCTCCAACCCTACTTTAAAATATTTTCTTCCCCCCAAAAGCGGCTGCGGAAACAATTTTTTGTGAGTTTATTTAAATCTCAACTCGAAGGCGTTTCTCAGTGTCCTTGTACCGCGAGTCGGTTTTTTTCCTACTTTTCGGTGTTTGCTTAAGTCTTCTCGAGGGATAAAACCGAATAAAAGATACTCCAATAGGAGAAAAGTGGGGGAGAAAAAAGGGGTGACGCGCAGTGGTGAAAATGAGACGAGTCGGTCGTGAGTCGTGACATCACTGCGTCTCTTTTCACGCATCGTGAGTCACTCTCTTTTACGTCATTTGTCTTGTACGAATTTTCATTTTTCGTGGGCGGCAAAACTTGAAAAAGAATCTGCTTTTTTCATTTTCTGACCCCGAACAGAGAGATTTCTTGTGGTTTTAGCCTTCAAGGATAAGTTAGAACTGGAGAGCGAAAATGTTGACAAAGTGCCAAGGAAATACGTTCGTCACTCGGCATCTTTTCGCGCAATTGGCAAGAACTATTCTAGTCAGGTGTTGTGCTTCGTGGCCTTTTTCGGGTGCTGAGCAAAGGAAAAGAACAGATGTGAGCGTAGATGGATGTGGGAGTAAATGTAACGTCGACTGAGTGAAAGCATAACAAATTACCTCACACGGATCTAGATTCGCGAGTGGGGAATGATTCTTCAATTTAATTTTCGTGTTTTTCTATCATGTTTTTTGCTATAACGAGGTTGTATCTACGCTTCAGGAAATACAAATTATAAATACGCATAATGAATAATTCATTTCATCATGTGTTTATTTTTCCTTCATGGAGTGAGTGAGTAAGTTTCCTTCCGCGTTGCATTTCGGGACCACAAAAATCCGTTTTCCCACACATAAAAAATTTTTCTTATAACTTTGCATCCGGAACTCACTTTCTTCTTAATTTTAACTTAACATTCTTTGTGTTAAACTCGCGTGTAAACCGGGAGCTCGCCACAAACTCACATCGTCGAGTTGTATCAGTGGTGAAAATCAGCTGATAAGTCGTTTTTGTCGATTTACAAGCAACGAGTTTCATCCTTGGGGGAAGGAGATTATTTCCTCTTTGATCGTCGTTGTGCACAATCTTCTCTTTATTTTTCTTTTATCTAGTACCCATTTACAGCGACGCTTTATCTATTTTTCAATTGACAACAATTTAAAGACTCGATAAACCAACACGTGGAAAAAATTCATTCAATTTGGTTTTAAATTTTTTAAATCTTTTCGATATAATGGAATGGGCATTATGGGGTATTACCAAACAAGGGGGCATTTTGTTCCAATGTTTGGCCACACCACGTTCATCTGGGCGTCTGGGTTCTCTCAAGGCGCCCACAGACTTTGGTGATGGCAAAGGATTTCGGTGTCGTCGATGCCGGAAATACTTGATCTCTTTTTCCGACGGATGACGAGATTTACTGGGAAAGTAACCTTTTCACCCGATGCTAAATTAAAGATATTAATCTCTCTTAATCATCACTCACCTTAAAGCTATTTTTCCTACCCAATTTAGGTTGAAAAATCACGATGTGATGAAACTAAAATGGCTATCGTTTTTTGTTGCGCTCAAGTGCGCTCTGACGTAGTCACGTAGTTTTAGAGATTGCAGAACGTAAATAAACTATGAGATAATAAAAAGTAAATAGTTATTCTGGATAACTATCGCCTAATTTCTGACTCATTCACACTTTTCGAGTCCTCGACGCCTGTTTTAGAAAATACTCTACAACAACACGACATCAATGTCATTGAGGGAAAAAATAGAAGGTGATTCAAACTCGTTTTACGACATCTACGGTATACGTAAGATGCATAATGGAAGAATATTTGTAATATATTGTTTTAAAATGATGAATGATAATCGAGAAAATAAATTATCACGTCTGCTTTGCAGTCTTAAGTCGCAAAAGCATTCCTTATGTGTGACATCAAGTGTTTCGTCTGCGGGAGGTCAAAGTGCGATCTTCTTTAAACACAGCTTTGTGTGACGATGGTAATCCGATCACAGAAAATTTCTTAGACTAAAAAAAATATAAAAACTCACGTAGTAAAAATAAATTAAAAATATTTTGGCTTCAATTCGTACATTCCATCAGTTGTTTTCTAAAAGCACTTTTTGAAAATAAAACAT
This sequence comes from Stigmatogaster subterranea, assembly GCA_034696085.1. NCBI lineage: Eukaryota > Metazoa > Arthropoda > Chilopoda > Geophilomorpha > Himantariidae > Stigmatogaster > Stigmatogaster subterranea. Next base: position 18,508 of record JAQIWS010000272.1, on the reverse strand, counting down.
CGGTGTTGTGTAAATGTCATTTCTTTTGTGTGTGTGTGTTTTAATCTCATAATAAATTTCCCATTTTGTCATCGTTGCTCCAAATATGAAAACGCTCCTTCTAAATAACAAATGCCACGTCAACACAAAATTTTTTTCCCATTCTCCAAATTTTTATTTTTCACAACTGGCAATAAATCGAGCCAAGGTTTGTTATTTTATTTAATCCACAATTCAGCTGCAGGAAAAAAATCTACAATAAAACACCACTAAAAATCATCTGGGACGTTCCAAAATAATTTATTCATCACTTTACCAGATAGGAATGCCTTGATTTACAACTCACAATCCAACAACGAGATGAACGAACTTTTTCATTCCCTTAGGAAACAAAAAATACTTTTTATTATTATACAATGTAAGACTCGAGTCAAAGGTGCCTCGAAACACCTGGGCCGTGAACTTAAAGAGCCTTTAATGAACGAAACGGCAAAACAAGAGGCAGCCATAAATGTCACGCTATTGAAACTAGTAAGTAGGTCAGGGATGGAGAGAGAGCAAGGCAAACACGGGGGTCTGGCATTTGTAATCATCAACCTCAACTAAAACTAAGTACCTGCGCTACTCATTAATCTATTAATATTAGTTACCAGTTTAATAATTTTTACGTCAAAGAATGTGCAGAAGCCTCGCCCTTTGTAAAATTATTGGTGTAGATCTGAGTTTATGGTTAACTGGTATTTTCTTACTCTGAAAATTGTGTTTTATTTTTTTAGAGGTGAATGGTTTTTGGTCTAAAGATGGGTAGGAGTGTGAGTTTAAGTTTGGAACGCTTTCTAGGTTGGGTAGTTTGAGTGTCATTTTTAGCGCAAGTCGAGGGGATTGACCAGACAACCCTTGACAAAAAATTTGTTGGCGGGAAAGAGTGGGAAATAAATTAACGCCGGTTCTTATTTTGGGTCATAGTCAAGGACTCAAGGTGAAGCAGACGAGACGTTTCACGAGTAACGTCTTCGTAAGAAAACTAGGGTAACGAACCGTCTCAATCTATTTAGTAAATTCGGCGAAGCCGCGTTTCTCGAAATTGTCTTTTACGAGATGACGACTTTCGCGATCAATTTACAAAACTACCAGAAATTTTATTTATCCGCCTTCGCAAAGTGCACGAGGGCGTGGCAGTATTGCAGCTGTGTGCAAGAAGAGTCAGGGGTAACAAGATCAACTATTCGTGAAGCAGCAGCTGGGAAGGGGAAGAGAGAAATGATTATCACTGCTTCAAAGCTTAACCACCCTCCACGCGCTCCTCAATGAGGCCCCGTTATTATATCGAGGGTTAGGACGATACATTTCCAATTAGGGAAAAAAATTACTCTGGAGGAGAAAGAGTTGAGGGCACAGTTAACCTAATGTCGGTTACCATCTGGAACGGCGGTTTTTTTAACCGTCATCCGGTAAATTTTTGTCCATTTTGGAGATTGCGGTTTTAAAATTTAAAATTTTTAAAATTGTTGTAATTTAGTAAACTGTTTTTACGTGATATTTTTTTTTAAATATGTCAGGGTAACTTGAATCGAAGCTAAATTTACTCTTAAGGTCACATTGTTTTTAGTCTAGGGTAGCCGTCGGGGTAAGAAGTGACCTTAAAACTTTTCTTAAGCCGAGATCAAGTTGCCATGGTAACTGCATCTTGAATTTACCGACTCGGATTTCATCGACATTGAAAAACAAAAAAATTAAAATAAAAATAAAAATAAATAAAAGAAGATATTATTAAAAAAAGACTAAATTTCCCTTTAAACTCATTTCCTAAATAAAAATATTTTTCCTCTTAAAGGCCAGCGGAATAATTCCGTACGCAAATGACGTGAGTAAACACACTGAGAATGCAATCTAAAATTCACGGATTAGATCGGCATGGCATCCGGCTTCATCATCGCATGTTAACGTAGTAAAACAAGGATGAGGAGGGTTGAGTTTCACGATAACCTACCAAAAAAAGGAATAAAAAAGTTTGCATCGGAGACGCAAAGAGAGGAGGAGGAGGAAATACTCGTGGTTAAGTTGAGGGTGGAGAGAGCAATCATTTCCATAAGTCAACTTTCATATCTTAGATTAATTCCTAAGGGGGATAGTGGTGCATTAGCAAAATGAAAATAAAACTAGAAGATGAATGGATGTTGCATTCCTTCGTGATCTCATCCCTTCACGCGTCAATGTTTGCCATTGTGCGAAAGTTTTATTTTAGCTTTGAAATTTTTGAGAGCAGGGAAAAATTGCGCTCGGCTTCGAGCGAAGTGTTAAAGTGGAAGGTAATCTTTTTTGTAATAAAAATAATGTTAATTCTCTGCTTTAGTAGTACAGTAATAATAGTGTCAAGGTCTTCGCGTGACTAACGAGGGATTCTCTTTCAATTACAGAAAAGTGCTTTCGGTGTCATTATTTCACTCTATGTCAAAATGAAAATTTAGGGTTGGATTTCATTTATTTATACTCTCTAATCTCTTTTTTTTGAGAGTGAAGGGGAATTCAATAACGTTTTCGTTTTTAATCAGCTTTGGCGGGATAAAAGTGTTCTCTCCACATTGCAGACCTTTAGGAGTAAATATTTGTCAGTTGGCGTTGGAGGACGAGTTAGAAAATTGCCTCACCCAGTTCCTTTTACGAATGACACAATAGGAGATGATGATGATGATGATTCTGCTGAAATATTTTCTTGTGGTTTCTAAACCTTGTTTAATGTCAATTCTTTTACACCAAGTTTAAGGGCGCACACGTGTTTCAAATGGCAGAGCGCCATCTAGTCGGTGTAAAAATAAATATTATAGTTTTCAGTTAGTTAAAGACAGACAAGTAATTTGTTGTAAATCCGATAAGAAAAACATTTTAATTAAAAACCCCTTTTTATATCTTTTCAGCAAAACTACAAGCGCTTTCCCAATCGGCGCCAAAAATAGCTAGTTCTGAAGATACCATAATATTCAATAAAGGAGACACGATCAACCTCAGCTGTGGAATTGAAAATAACGAAAGTATATAATATTTTTAATTTAACCTCAGTAAATAAAACAGCTTTAAATTGGTTTATTTTCATTGCAGACACCGGTTACGCAATCTTGTGGTCAAAAGGAGTTTTACTTAGCACAGTGCAAGAAATTGCCGTGGTGGCGCCAGAAGGAACGAGTTTATCAGAAGGCGGACTAAAATTAACAAAAACAAACGCACAACTTTCGGATGCCGGAGATTACGTGTGTACACTGTCGTCAACGCCACCCGTTAATCAGACTTTCCACGTGAAAATTTATTGTGAGTCAATAATAAATACACAGATATCTATAAATATAATATTAACCCCAAAAAAACTTTAGTCTTAGACAATATTTCGATAATCCCAGAGGGTAAAAGCGTAGATATCAAAGAAGGAGATCAACTTCGACTAAATTGCGACGGACAAGGATATCCTCCACCCAATGCAACGTGGTTATTCCAGGTATTTGTATCAATTACGACTTTAGATGTACAGTATATAACTAACATTTTTATCTTGAAAAATCTAGAATAAACCTTTTACGCATGGCAGATTACTCAATCGTAATCGTGAGCTTATTGTAGATGATATCAAATCATCCCACGCTGGAAATTACCAGTGCAATTTAGACAATGGTTCTAATCAAAAGTTAACTACGAACATCAGAGTCAACGTCATTGGTAGGTATTTATTCTGAGTCAATAGCTTAACACTTCAGTCAATTACCACGGTTTTTATATTTTTAATTGTAGCTTCTGGAAGCGTGATACAAAAACCAGACAAAGGCAAAGCAGAGGCGAGGGTGGGGGATGATGTCAAGTTGAGTTGTCACGTGGATGGGACAGGTAAAATGAAGACTAAATGGTTCTTCCAGGTGAGTTGACAAGAATTTTTTTTTGGTGATTGGAATCAGGTTTTGAAGAGATTGGAATTTTTTTTGTTAGGGTGTTGAGATAAAAGGATCAGATGGTGGTGAGTTGATGTTGAAAGACGTGCAGTTGTCCAATGCGGGTGAATACGTGTGCAAAATTACGTCATCGATTTATGATAATTTAGAAGCGAAGTTTCATGTTGCTGTTCAACGTAAGTAATTTATAAAATTTAATTTTTTGAGGGGTAAAAATTGCCATTACGTAAATGAAACTCTGAATTAAAATGGTCCAACTATTAGTGTTTAATCTTTAAAATGTTAAGATGTAATTTTATTACGACGTGTTATAAAGATGCTCCTAAGTTGAATTGCAAAAAACATCACTTTTATACGGGAGAGGGTCGAAGTACTGATATCATTTGTTTCGTGTCTGCTGATCCACCTGCAAGAGTAAGTAATTAAAATTAATTACTGTTAATTTTGAAAAATTTTTAATTAAGTATTTATGGATAATATAGATAGAATGGAGACGTCACAACCATGTACTTATTTCAAACAACAAAATTTCAATGATTTCTGATGTCCACGTGAAAAAATACACATTGAAAATTCGGAATTTGAAGAAAAGTGATTTTGGACTTTACACGTTGGTTGCTAATAACTCTTTGGGAACAGTGTTCACAGAAATAACACTGTCAGGTGAGCAAAATTTCAAATTAGTTCACCAAAAACCTCGTTCTAACGAAGTGACGTTTCTCAATTTACTCCAAATTCGTTGCTTTTTTCTGATTTGGTCTAAAAAGATAAAAATTCTGCTAAATAAACATTTTTTTTTTGTGCAAAAATTAGGTTTGCCACGCCCAGTCGAAGTTTCTCCTTTAAACAACGTTTCAATAAACACTGTTCTTAAATTTTCAACGGCGTCAGTCAGTCCTGTATATTCATTTTTGCTCAACTACACCGAATTTTCACCCGTAAGTACTGTGTACAATTTCCATATAAAATCCATATAAATTAAGTTAAAGCTAATTTCATACAAATTCAGAATGGAACAAAGGAAGAAGTGGAAATAACGATTCCAGCAGAGACCTCGGACTTGTCCTACACTCAACATTACACACTGCGATGTCTCAAAGTGAACGCCACTTATCAAATTATGATGAGTGCAGTTAACGATTACGGTCAAAGCGAATGGGGATCACCAATCACTTTTACAGTAACAGGTAATCGACTGATACATTCTGTCGTCTTGATAGGCAGTTTAGAGTAATGGAGTCTTCTTGTTTTAGATTCCCCACTGATAAACTCAACATCCGAATGTGTATTTCCTCAAGATAGCCCTCGTAAGTACCAAAAATTTCTAAAAATAACCAAAATGTAGCAAGTTTTGTAGTTTGATAATCAATAACAGTACTAACATTTTAATATTAAACTACTAGTTTGCATTTTGCTTGCCAGTTTTTAATTTTTACGACTTTTTAACCAATAGCAAAAATGAAGAATCGAGTGTACATGGCCAATTTCCTTGCAGATTCTTCATCGACAACCATCCGCTGAAGCTTGAAGACTTGTCGCTAGTAACTCGCAGCACGTCATTCTGCTTGCATCTTCAGCTTCAGCATCTCATCATCATCACCAATGCCATCATCAACCATAGTTTTCTTCCCATGCACGCGTTCTCATGATCCGCTTGAATTTTGAAAAATGCATGGGAAAAAAATAAAACAAATAAGAAAAATGGTTTACTCAAATTTTCTAATAGTTGGACACTTTTAGTCTTTTAAATCACTTTTACCTTCATTTATGTTTTTTTTTTTTTTTTTTTTTACAATGGCAAAATAAGTGTGGGAATTTTTTTAAACTGTGATTTTAATTGCAGAAATTCTTTTTTACACTTTTTAATAATTTTTATTTTATTTATTTTCAGCTGCCAGTGAAAGTGCAGGCAGTAAGAATTTAATTTACTTATACTTAAACCTTATTTTTAAGCACATAAAAAATAAAATAACAAATTATTTCAAAATCTGTGACATTTTTGTTCTTTACAAAAATTTTTGTTCTTTATTTAACAGTTGCTGGAGAGTCGGTATCGGTGAAACCAAATAATTCTGGACTCAAGAAATCAGCGCATATCGTTGCCATATTGACCATCGTAATTTTAGTGATTTTTTTCTGGTAATCAGCTTCGAACTTCTCCGTCGCCTCATCTTCATAAGTGGAGCAGAATTGTGACCGCCAATTGACGCATCACCAAAATAAATGCGAGTAAAATGCATTTTGCCTATATAACTATGAAAATAGATATTAATATCCTTCAGGGCACTGTTTTATTTACTATCAAAATCTTCAACTTAAATTAAAAATACAGTAAGAAAGTCTGCAAAATTTTCTGCTTTCACTGTCTGGACAGTGACGTGTGGTGAAAATTTTTTCCTTATTTTATTTTTTCTGGAATTGCATTAGAAAAATCTTAGTTATCTTTTTTTATACAATTATTACAATTTATTTATTTCTAAAAATGTAAACTAAAAATTTACCCCGCTTCAAACAATTTTTGTTGTGTTTAAATTGCAGTCACATTCGTCCACGAAAATTAAGTTTCATTAACTAAAAATTCAATTTAGATTTTATCATTTTCGTTATAATAAATATTTAAAACTTTAATTAAGAAATTTGAAAATTTTAATAAACGCTCAGGTAATAAAAAAAAAACAAAAAACAAAAAGTTAAAAAAGGCAAGATGAATGAAACTTGATTTAAAGAATAAAAATATATTAAAACCTCGTTTTAATAACTTGTCCCGAGCTGAGCTTGGAACGAGGCTGAAAAACCACACTCGCAAAAATGCTTAAAAAATAACAAAATTACAAAAAAAAAGCTTCTTTATTTTCACTTATAATTAATATTATCAACAACAGATATTCAATCCCCGTAGAATAAATTTTTGTTTCAACGTTTAGTTACTGTATTAAAAAATTTAATAATTTTTGAAATATTCAAAAAATGTTTGTTAATGTGATAATGTATTAACTATAATTATTATTAATGTGCAAAGTGCCTTTTTTATTATTTTTATTGTCCGCTGTATATTCTTTCATTCTAAATGCTATATTGAGTTGCTTGTGTTTATTATCTTACTCTAAATATTTGTGGTACCAAACAAAAATTTTTGGAATTTAAAAAGTGTAAAACTAGCCCCAAGTCTGTATATATGAGTTCGAGTTTAAACTTTAAAGAAAGACAAACAAAAATCGAAATTTTTCTTTTTGGAAGTGAAAGTTATCGTAAGCAAATCTGAAAATTTTGAATTTATTATTTTTTTTTCCTGGATTACCAAAAATAAGTGTAAAAAAAAAAAATGAAGATTGTCTAAAAGACAAAAATGTCAGATTAGAAATGATGAATAAAAATGTGTCAAAAATTTTCTTTTCAAATTCTAGGTTATTTTTTTTCATGTTTTTAAAATGTTGACTTTTGAATTTTGAGTATTAGGCGAAACTTTGGGTAAATATTTAAATAATTTCAAGTATTTTTGGTTTAGTTTCAGTTCGAATAAGGTGTCTAATGTTTATGATCAATTAAATAATTTAATTACGTATTGCAAAAGTTATTTCAGAAATCACTCCTTAATTTCAGATTCAATTACCGGTACTGAAATTGAACCCAGTTTTCGCAAAACTGCGATGACTAAAAATTAAACTGGTTTATTTTTAGATAAAAATTGAGTTTTAAATTAAATTTAATGGTAACTCCAATTTTCAGCATAGTACCCGAAATTACCTCCACTTTTATCCGCCCAAAATTGACGCAAAAACGTTAAAACCATTTTAAAATTTAACACGCAGTTTAGTTTTAATTATTTCAACATCCAAATTAATCGATTTTATCAAAAACCAGCTTTTAAAATACTACAAAAATAAATCAAACAAGCAATGAAAATAAAAGTGAAATCGTAAATATTTTTATTCGTGCAAAGAACAAGTGTAAATTTTTGTTATTTCACCGGTGCAGTTACTTCCAGTCGGATAACAGACGTAAAATGTTCTCTCCACAAAACTGCTGTGTAAACAAAATAAAAAATCACAGTCTAACTATTAAAATTAAAATTTCTTCATTTTATGCTTCATTATTTTCAATCGACTGAGTCGAATGTTCATCGTCGGTTCTACAGATGTAAAAAATAATACATAATTAAAATCTATCCAACTGAAAAAAAAAATATTTTTAACTCAAACTCACTTTTCAGTTGGTGTTTTAACACTGTTGTCTTCGGGGGTCACATTTTCTACTGGATTAGCTTCTGGAACCACATTACCTGGCAAATCTTTGTCTCCAGTTTCATTGCTCTAAAAATCAAAATCAAAAATATTCCTGTATCAATCTAAAATCAATATTAATTTTCATATAAACTATAAATCTTACCGGTTTGGGGGGTCTCACTTGGACGATTTTGATATGGAACACTGATTGACTGTTGTTGTCTTTGTGCGTATCAATAGTTTGATTGACGGTAATAATAGTTCCATTTACGTTCTAACCCACAAAACAAGTTTTGCAATCAGAAACAAAATTACACAATAATTTACACAAAAACTGACCTTGGTTTCGGAAGTGCTATTGTGGTAATTAGGCGGTAAATTACTAAATACTCCCGGGGATTCATCAAGATTGGGATTATTGAAAACTGTGTTCATTTGTTTTTGGAAGTTTTGCATCACGTCTGAGACAGATAACAGATCAACAGATGGTTTAAAAATCCATAATCTTCTTTTAATTTAAATTTATTTATTTTTATACCTTGAAATCGTTTCCAAAAAGGATTTTCATTAAATCCAAATGGAAATCCAGTCATAGGGCTCCACCCAAAAGGAGTATCGTCGTCGTCATCTTCAACTCGGAAAAACGAATCAAATCCATCTCCTTGTCCTTTAACAGGTGTATCGACGATGACAACACCTTAAAAAAAAACAGAAACCAAATAAATGTCAGATCGTGTTTAAAAGTTATCAATTTCTAAAATGCCAGACTGAAATTACACCGACGAGAATGCAACCACTTTTTAACATCCTCCAGTAAAAAATAACATAACCATTATCACACAAACATCCTGGCTATAAAACCTTTTATGAAAGTATTTTAGTATATTTTTTGTCAGTTTTCTCCTTCCCCGGAACTTATTTTACTCCATTTATCCTGTTTATTCACGCATTCAAATTTTTACCTTTTGTAATAAACAACTGAATATGCAAATAAATGTCACTCACCTCCATCGACTGGAACGCTGTTCACCACGGGCAACGTGAGCAAAAATACCAACAACAATTTCATTTTGGTAACTCGGGAATAAAAATATATTCGTGGATCCTCAACGAATTCTGCGTGCGTCGTTTGGGAAGATTCCACGGTTCTGTGAGGAAGTTTGGAAGTTGCGCAGCTCTTTAACTGCAAATGTTAGTCGAGTTCATTCTGGTGGAACCGATGGGCGGGGTGAGAAAGGTTGGAAAATAAAAACAAGAGGAAGTTTTTAGTACCATATTTTATATCACTCATCCACCAATAACAAAAATACAAAGTTAAAGGTTTGTCAGAATGACGTAGTTGACTTAACCGCAAAAAGAATTAAGTACCACGTCATTCAAGAATTGTTATTTGCAACCGTAGACATAAAAATTTCTCGAATATTCTGCTGACTAAGAGAGAGGTCAGCATTCCGCCTTTGGCAATGGGTTGTTCCCTGAAACACTTGTGGTTACAGGTGGTAAAATCAGTACCAGCCAACGACAGGTATCGACGTAGTTTAACTTTGATTTGTTTGGTTTTTCGAGGAAGTTTTACTCAACGTCAAAGTGTTACCTTTCGTTATTTACAAGAAAAACCTTGAATTTCAAGGATGACTCACACGCATCCATCATTTTTATATATGCACTCAGCCGTGTTACTGTTCCATTCAAACGAATACGAGATTACTTTTCCTATTAAATGCAATTTCGTAGAAGAAAAATTATGTTTCAAAAATGTAAAGAAATAAAATTGCACTTTAAATATCCTGTATAGTTACGCCATAAAAATCACTTGCATCTATAATAGAATAAAAATCAAGGTATCAAGGCCATCAACGAAGTTAGCATTGAAAAATTATACGATTAGAGGATATTGTGTAAATATTTGAGTTGAGTTTACCTTTGACGTGTTTTGTTTAATAATGCGGACGATGTAATGAGTCATATGCCAATGATGATTTATAATCTGATGGGATTTGTTGCAATATCCGATGAATTTCACCTTCTCTGAGTGGAATTAAAACAAAAAAGGAAATTGATTACTTGCCAATTTCCCACAGGTGCGAAATATTACACATATTTTACTCTTACTACACGGAATCGCAATGTAAAAAAGCGTAATTTATTACGTGACGTTTACGTATATGACGAGATTATACTATGTAAGTACATTAATAAAATGAAATAAAATAAAACTCAAAAGACTGGAATTTTAGTTCGTTCGACGTTGATGAGATCATTATCCAAAGTTAAAAAGCCCTGACACAAAATAGACGAAAGATTGGAAATAAATAAACATAGCAATCGATAAAATTTAAAGAAATCTGAAAAACTAACCAAAAATGACAAAAACAATGCCCCAGCAGAAAGAAAATGCCATAAATCGTGGTAATCGTAAAAATCTGCTCCCACACAAAGTCGGTTTAAAGCTCTGGATTTGGCGGGTGATTCCTATAAAAATACATTATAGCAATTCTCGTTACAAATGACAACGACATAACCGGAGATATGACAGTACTACCACGCAAAAATCATTTAAAAATTAATATACTCACTTCCAAAGCTGTGGATTTAAGATTAAAGAAGACCAATGCCGGGACCCAGCAAAAGAGCGATAAAACGAAGAACAAGGTGGAAAGACTGTAAAATTTTTCACCTGATATAACCTTGATCGAGTTAAAAGACGAAAGTAATCAAAATTAAATATACTGCAACTAAAAAAAGAAAATTTTTAAGAGAACACGTACTTTCATTGTAACATAATATGCTTCATAAACCAGCAAATTAACAACGAAGATGTACAATAAATATGAAGCAAAATCGTCTGGTTGATCGGCTATTCCATAAATGGCACTGCAGAGAAAAACAAAGTATTAGAAATTTTAATTATAGTTTACATTTTAGAAACAAGAATATACTTACAAAACAATATTTACTAAAGCTGCTAAAATCGGCAACGCCCAGCATTCCCTGAAATCTTGCTGTTCAAGATAGTCATCGTCTGCGAGTCGAATTTATTAATTAGATGAAGAAAGATAAATTATAATTTTTACCTTCGCAGCAGCTACCTATGTAGTAAATCTGAGCACATAATAAACAGCAAGAAATCAATTGAGCGATAAAGAACGCGATCCACAAGCCTAGATTGCCATGGTGCTATAAAAATGTGACAAATATATTATTACAGTCAAAATCTTTTAATGGCTATTTTCTCACCTCCATTATAATAGCAATCCCCAAGATTATACCAAGCGTAACACAAAATTTGAAGCTTCTGGGCGTTATATCAGGGTGACGAGCGTAATACAGTGTCATTATGCTAAGTCCAGCAATCACATACATAAATGCAGTGTCTTCGAAGTAAAATTCTCGTTAGAAATTATTAATAAAATCCAAATTTTTATGATGATTACCAAATTTAAAGTTAGAATGATTTGGACAAACGTGGGAACAAGCACTGATTACACCTTCCATTATCAGAGCGACGCCAAGAGCGTAAAAGAAACCGAAATGACGAGGAATCCCACGCGACTAAAGTTATTAAGTAAACATTATACAATAGTTCAAAGAAATCAAATTGCCATTGATTTAGTTCACAATTTCATACTGCATGTTGAAAGCAATCTCTCTCTTATGAAGACATTGCATTTTCCATACTATTCCAATGTAAATTAATCCAAGAAAGACGTAACCAAAATTACTGAACAAGTGATTGAAATCATCGATGCGACCTAAGGGATAAATACAGAGAAAATTGTAATAACAAATGTCCTGGTTGCCGGGATCCTGTTGTACCTGAAAAAAAGAGTAAATCAAGTTAGATGTATTAGTTTACAAAATATTAGATCTAAAATTTACTCACAGATAGGTAGTTATTGACTAATTGTATAATTGGAGGAGCATAAAAAACGCCAATGATCACTGCATTCCTGTAGGTATAACAACAAAAAACCGTTAGTGTTTAAGATGGTAACGATCCAAGTTTATAATTTTTCTTTTACCACAAATATGTCTTCCATTTTTGTTCCAAAGTTCTGCTACTGTACTTCGACAGATCAGCGACAGACGGTGTCTGTGACGTAAATATGTTACAGAATATTGTAAAAGAATTTAAAAAATTATTCGAATAGCTACACATTTACTACCTTTTGTGCGACATTTGTGTCGTCTTCTGCGATTGTTATTTTCTGAACAGTCTGTTGACCTGCGCTAATTTCGTCAGTTCTCTGGTTGTTTTGATCTTCCGGATTACCTGGTGGGGATGGTGGCTCATTCGCACTTGGTTGACCAGCGCTAATTTCGTCAGTTCTCTGGTTGTTTTGATTTTCCGGATTACCTGGTGGGGATGGTGGCTCATTCGCATTTGGCGGATTATCCGGTGGTGGTGGTGCATTCACACTTAGTTGACCAGCGCTAATTTCGTCAGTTCTCCGATTATTTTGATCTTCCGAATTACCTGGTGGGGATGGTGGCTCATTCGAACTTGGCGGATTATCCGGTGGTGGTGGTTGTGATGCATTCACACTTGGTTGACCAGCGCTAATTTCGTCAAAAAACCTCTGGATGTGTTGATATTCCGGATTATCTAGTAGTGCATTCACGTTTAGCGGGTTTAACGGCACTAAAAATAAAAATAAAAATAAAACAAATTGCACTAAACGGTTGGATTAAAAGCAAAATTTCTCACCCTGTTCTCGAGGCACTTTTTGCTGAACAATAATTGGTGGATACGTCTTAAAACATGAAGAAGTGAAGCACACAAATATAATGGCAAAAATTACAAAAATTTGAACAGTAATAAAAGTTGCCAATATAACTTCATCCTCTTTTTGATAAACGTGAATTGTAAACTCCTTGGTACGATTTGCGGCTGAAACTGATGATTTATAATTTTTATTGCATTACATTCCGATTTTTAAATATTTTTAAGTATATCACCTGGTTCTGTTAATCTTATTTTCGTGCAAGCGAAATCCGTCGGATTGACTACAACTATCACATAGAATTTTCTCCCCGGATAATCCTTTGCCTACAGCACAAATCACAAAATTCAAATTCAAAACTAAGAATCAACATCACCGCACCTTAATTGTGATAGCTGACTTTTGCGTCATAGTTTGGTAAACACCAGCGAAGTCGTTTTCTAAGCTGTAAATGGAACACTGGAAGATACAATTTTATTAATACTTATTGTAATAAGGCACCGTAGTTGAACGAAAGTGAAACAAACCCCAACTTGTTGAACAGAAACAAGCGCGCATATGTCGTCATCTGAGGTCACAGAAACAACGAGCATATCTACGTTATCTGGAAATGACGACTCGTAGTATTGAGGCTGGGATGGAGATGCCGTAAAACCGAGTTTTGAATTAAATCTAAAGAAAAATAATAATAAAATTACAACAGGATTATCTCTGTCTCTTTTCTACCGTTTTACCCCAGTTGAAAGTCAAGTTTGCGAGCGAGATTTACAAAAACTGTAACTGGATCGGGCGAGGTCGTTGATGTGTCCAGTACAATTGGATCGGGCGAGGTCGTTGACGTGTCCATTACAATTTCTGGTTGAACACTCTCATTGGTATCCAAATAACTCCACGGTGGACAAAATGTTCGACTTGCTGAATTGTATTTATTACTAATGACGAATTTATGAACGATAACAAAAAATTAAAATATAAAAAGGCAATGTAAGAATTGCAGCAAAAAAACAACCCACAGGCGATCGACAGGTGGGGGAATTTGCCACGAAAGACTACGATGTTGATGTTTAATGACGACCAAAACTGGAAACTGAGATGTGGCGCCTGAACTAAAAATATCCACTCGAATAGCCAGACCCTGAAATTTAAAAATATTAATATAGTTATTAATTATCAGTACTACTGCTAAAAGCTAACACAAACAAGCATAAAAAAATCATACTTACATGTTGTGACAAGGTATAACTATATCGAATTTCGCACGGAGAATATTTCTTAATGGTAAACGTGTAATTGGTATTAAAACTCCCATGAGAAGGGCATCCGGTAACATCAGAAAAATCACCGTAAACAATGAAAAATGAGAAAGTGAGAAGTGACAACCAACTCGCCAAAAATGCCATGTTTGCCACTGTTCACTTAAGCACCGTCCACTCGACTAAACATTACTAGGGTCATAGGGTATCTATAAAATCTTCCAGAGTTTCATTTCCAGGAAGTCCTTGCAGGGGCCTCTTTAAGTAAACAGTCGCCACGGATTCGTCATTTGAATTAAGTGTTCTTTTTAATCAAATCAAGATTAAATTTACCGTACTGCAAATCAAACGAAAATTACACAGGAAAGTAAGCTAAGAATTTAATTTAAAAAGCTAGTCACATATTTGTCGTAAAGGTCACACTTATCCAGTTTGGGACGTAAAATTCAAATAATCAGTATTTGAAAACCGTTCTAATATATTACTACGCAATTCCATACTTTATTAATCCTCACGAAACCAAACGGAATTGACTGTAATTTCTTCCGAAAATCCAGATATATTTCTACTTATTAGCTGCCTGGTGATGAAGATAAGCGAACACGGAAGTTTTTGAAGTAGTGTTTGTGATATTTGCGTTCAGCTGCACGTAATGTATACCGTGGTGGATTCAAATAAACTTTCTTAGAAATTAAACTTTCTAAATGATAATTATTTTTTAAACAATTTCTTACTGATTTTGCATACTGCAAATTGCACAGTATAAATTCGGCTTCTCCACAACATCTTAGTTGTGGAGAAGCCGAACCAGGATGCTGTACTGATAAGTCGTATTTATGACCACGAAGGATAATATTAGTAAAATCATAGATTAAAATCAAATACTAGTTCGATAATTGGATAAAAAACCTACAGAGAATCCAATTTAAGGGGAATTTGCCACGAAAGAATTCCAAGTTGTTGTTTAACGACAACCAGAACTGGAAATCTTGAAATGGCATCTTGACTAGAAACGTAAACACGAATAACGCGATTCTGAAACATCGAAATAAAAATTATTACAGACACAACACATTACAAAAAAATATATAAAAAGCATAATTACATCGTGTGACAAAGTGTAAGCGAATTACACACGGAGTATTTTCGTAGATTTTAAACGTATAACTAGCATTAAACTCTTCGTGACCGTCTTTAGGGCAATGAGAATTACCACAATTGCAATAAAGTAGCAACAAGAAAATCTGAAGAGACAACCAACTCGCCAATGATGCCATTTTCGACACGTTTAATTGCAATCATTACAAGTCAGTTACAAAATATCCGACGAAAATAACCAACGTACATCGACATCGTTTCACTCCGATCGTTTGCTCTTAAAGATTTCTCTCGAAGACGTTTGGCAAAGTCAAAATGGTCACGATTTCACCATCCCAGGTTTATACGTTAAGTTTGTGCGACTGTCCGGGATTAAGCGATCTGTGTAATAAAAACCACGACAAAGAATCGAATTGCGACGTACACGATAAATACAAAAAAGATTCGTGTTTTCGACAATATTCTTACGGTCATTTAAGTTCCGGATGTTTCTTATTCAAAGATTCGGCTGAAGTTTGCTGTTCCGTGTCGATTTATCGAGTTTCAGACGCAGTTTTTCGTGCGTCTTATTTGGCGTCACCGAGAGTTTATTATAATTATTGTTAAATCATAATGGCGACATTTTTAACGAATCTTCGTACCTCGTAAGTCCTGAAACCGGTCAACAGATGATCGACAAAGATGGATGTCGGATTTTAATCAAAACTAGTGGTCAAGCTGTTGCGAATCTTCCAGACGCGATGTGGGTTTATCAAGACCCAATAACGAAGAAGTTAATGGTGAACACCAAAGTCAACGATGTGTCGGAAACGAATTTGCAGAAACTCGGTTAGTTTAAACATTTAGGAGATGATAACAACAAACCGTACGTGTCGCTTTTATCCAGCGCTTGCAGCAGCTACAGCGTGACGTCAAACTTGAAGCGAAAAAGACAAGGGCGCGTGTCGTTTTCGCTTTAAATATGACGTCATGCTGCCGCCGCTGCAAGCGCTAGAGAAAAATGACACGCACAGCCCATCACTGCTCGACATGCGTTGCAAATCGAATGTACTCAGCCTTTTTACTGCTCCATTCAGACGAATACGAGATTACTTTTCCTAGTAAATGCAATTTCGTAGAAGAAAAATTACATTTCAAAATGTAAAGAAATAAAATTGCACTTTATCCTGTAAAGTTACGCCATAAAATCATTAGCATCTATTACAGAATAAAAATCAAAATATCAAGGCCATCAATGAAGTTAGCATTAAAGAATTTCACGATTAGAGATATTGTGTAAATATTTTAGTTTAGTTTAGCATTGACGTGTGTATTTAATAATGCGGAATATAAATTATATTTATATTCTGACGGGATTTGTTGCAATCCGATGAATTTTTACTGAGTACAATTAAAGACAAAAAAGGAAATTGATTACTTGCCAATTCATCACAGGTGCGAAATATTACACATATTTTACTCTTTTTACGCGGATTTGTAATTATTTAACGAATGGTGACATGTAAAAAAAGAGCAGTTTATTATATGACGTACGGCATACGTGACAAAATATTACATTTTGTGAGTACAGTATATTAACAAAATAAAATTCAAAAAACTGGAATTTCAGTTCGTTTGATATGAACGAGGTCGTTATCCAAAGTTAAAAATCCCTGAAGCAAAATATACGAAAAGATTTGAAATAAATAAATTTACCACGGAGTATTAATCGATAAAATTTCAGAAAATCTGAAAAACGCACCAAGAATGACAAAAACATTGCCCCAGCAGAAAAAAAATGCCATAAGTCATGGTAGTCATAAAAATCTCCTCCTGCGCAAAATTTGTTATTAACTCTGGATTGGGCCGGCGTTACCTATAAAAATACATTTAATGCTTCTCGTTTATACCGCGTTTTGGAAAACAGCTGTTTTTCAGATTTCTCGGTATAAATGCATGACTATGCAATAATCATTTAAAAATTAATTTACTCACTTCCCAGTTTGTGGACTTCAAGTTAAAGAAGGTTAATGCCGGAACCCAGAAGATGATCGATAACCCGATGAACGAGGAGGAAAGTCCACAACATTTTTCACCGTGTGTCAACTATTATATAGATCATGTTAAAAGAATATAATCAAAATTAAAACTTGATTTGAAAAAGGAAATTTTGTGAGAACACATACTTTCATTATAATATAATATCCTTGGTAACCGAGTAAATTACCAATAAAGATGTATAGTAAATATGAAGCAAAATCGTCTGGTCGCTCGATTATTCCATAGAGGACTCTGAGAGAAATAAGAAATTATATTAGAAATTTTAAATGTTGCTTTTTTGCAGGAAAAAAGTACGGTATACTTACAAAGCCAAATTTACCACACCCAAAAATATCGGAAACGCCTTGCTTTCCTTGAAGACTAGCTGGTCTGTGTTTGCTTTTGAATTTAATTTAGAATGTTAGTCAATTTTTGTATCAGATGAGAGATAATTTGTAATATTTACTTTTCCTGTAGCCCATATTATAAATCAGAGCAATTAAAATACAGCACGAAATAATCTGAGCGATAATGAACGTGATCCACCAGCCTAGATTACCATAGTGCTGTAAAAATATGGCAAATATATTATTACATTCAAAATCTGTTAAAGTTGAAAGTGACTATTTTCTCACCTCCATGATAACACCAATCACCAAGATTATCCCAAACGTAAGGCAGAATTTGAAGCTGCTGGGAGTGATATCTGGATGGCGAGCGTGGTACAATTTCACCATGCTAATTCCAGCAATCAGGTACATAAACGCAGTATCTTCAAAATAAAATTCTCGTTAGTAAATTATAAGTAAAATCCAAATTTTCTATTATTACCATATTTAAAATTAGAATAATTTGGACAAATGTGATAACAAGCACTGAATACACCCTCCATTATCAGAGCAACGCCCATCGAGTAAAAGAAACCGAAATGACGAGGAATCCCGTGTGTCTAATATTGAGTAAATATTATTCGATACAGTCGATTCCGCTTTATTGGGACACATCAGGACCAGACCATTTTGTCCCAATTAACCAGGTGTCCCAAAAATCCAAAAGTTAAAAAAAATAATTAAAAATCGCTAAATTTGCTTACAATGCAATTTATCAATTGCAATTCACACATAAAACTGTTTACATTGATTCTTCAACAAATTACGCTGATTTGAAAACGAGTTATTTCAGACACAAATTTTTTTTTTACAATTAAGCATAGTTCACAAGCACGCGTTAACGCATGCGTTACGCACCAATTCGTGCGTTGCTGCTTTGCGTTATCGCGT